>JANWGL010007601.1:2967-13638 GCA_025200755.1 Ceratobasidium sp. C01 | reverse complement strand
GAACACGACAAGGCAAAAGAAAGGAAAAAACAAAGAAGAAAGGAAAAGAAAATACATGACATAATGGGGGTCATGACAACAGAGCGCCAAATAAAACAACTCGCAACCAACGTGCAACCAACTATGGCATCTCTCACCCCACAATTCTTGATCGCATTCCTTCGCTTCGACGACCGGACTCGTACCCACATGAGTTCATGCATCTGTTCTTGCTCAACCACGGCCCTAATCTGGTATCTCTATGGACTAGTCACTATGATGGTATCACAGGACCAGGCTCAGAAAACTACTTGATTTCAGCTGTTGACTGGGCTGCAATCGGGCGTGAGACCTTTGCTTCTAATCAAACTCTCCCATCTACTTTTGTCCGACCAATCCCCAATATTGCAACCGACCGCCGCCTTTTCAACGCCGAGTCCTGGTCTTTCTGGTTCCAATTTATTGGGCCAGTAGTTTTGCGTGGTCGACTCGCAGAGAAGTACTATTTGCACTACATGGAGTTCGTACATATCCTCAAAACCTTGCTATCGGTGTCAATAAAGGTTGATGAAATCGTGGACTTGAAGCGCCGTGTTGCAGGCTACGTAGAGCGATTTGAGGAGTGAGTAAATTTTTGCCAGTGTTTACATTCGACCGAGGGACTGACCCCTATTTGAGATACTACTATCAGTATAGTCCCAAGCGACTGGCAGCTTGCAAACTCACGCTGCACGCGCTTCTCCACGTCCCGCACGAGGTCCTACATTGTGGACCCGTATGGGCATCTTGGTCGTTCTTGATTGAACGATATTGCGGCGTCGCCGTCGACGCTGCGAGCTCCAAGGTTAACCAATTTAAATCGATCAGTTCTCGAGTACTCCAGATGGCTCAGCTCTCAGCTCTGTCTTCAGAGTACAAATCAGTCAAGCGTGCCCTGAAGCTAGGGATTAACAGTTTGCCAGAGCATGTAAGTGCAATGGAGCACACCTACCTTGAATGTAAGTCTTGTAATCAGTGTACAAGCAGTTCGCTCAATTAGGCCCTTTCAGATCCGCGTACCATACTTCGATTTCCCTGTCTCCGCGAATATCGTCCTGATGCTGCACAACGGCGAAGGCTCGCAGGCTACTTTACAGCCCAGCCCGATACAGCAGGTACATTTCATGAATGGTACAAGCTGCTGCCGACATACTGCATTCGTTATGGCAAAGTTCGGATCCGCGATGGCGATTACATTTGCAGCGCCGTCTGCGGGAATTCCCTTAGCTCAGCCTCAAAGCGCGATGCATCCTTTGTGCGGGTGAGTCTATTGATGTGCATTTCAAAAGACTATCTAACGGCCAGTCTGTAGTATGCGTTTTGGCGTGATAAGTACGAGAACCAGCGAAACCGCCCGCCAAAGATGGAAAAGGCGACCGAGTATGGACGCCTGGAGTCTATTCTTGTAGTAGAGCTTGAGCCTAACCCAATCCTGGGCATAACTCGGCGAACTACTCGCATCTTGGCCGATTTAACCCCGTGTGCGTGTACTGAAGGCGATGCGACAGTTGATTTGGTATCATATCAACGTTTTCAACCACCCCGTATCCTCGATATCCGGGCAGTTGAGAATGTTGTTGGTCGAGTCCTATCCCAGGACCATTGGTACATAGTCGATCGAAGCGAGGACGGAGCCCGCACGGAGTTCATTGAGGAGTTCGGAGGGTTTGGGGACACTTAGATTCACAGTGGCGATTAGCTGTACCACACATTTAAATTACACTTTGACCTTTTGTACGAGTGACATGTATTCTGGGTTTGATGTGTTGGACATGAAATTCTAGGGGAAAAGAAATACACTAAAAGTTGGAGGAGTTTTATCTGTTCGGTTTACATGTAGGGTACACATATATGCGAATTTTAGTGGGTGAAGCACATAATTTAGCGTGAAATCCTTCCCACTGGGAATAGTGATTTTGATTTATCTGATTTATTGCAAGCTCTTGAAATTCGCATGCTGGAATAATCTTCCGAAATTATATTGCGGATTTTCTCTTCCGGCCAACCATCCGGACGATCCCCATTTACCGAAATGGAAATTTGCGCCACGTGATCTGAAATGATATCAACCACCACGTCGTGACCGAACAGGAGGAAAACCGTAACGTCTCTAATATCGTGTGTGTAGCACTTCTCCGTGATAGGATCACCGATCTCGGTGAGACGTGTACCAATTTGGTCGCCAGCCACCCCTTAGGTCGTCGTATGGCCTTGCATCGGGAGCCAAGACAAGATAACGCTGTATGGTGCACAAATCTGATGGGCCGATCAGTCGGATCGAATAGTGAGTTGGTACTAGAGCTATCTGACCACGGACGACTGCGTCGGGTACCGCTTTCCACCAGCAAAGGAACGATTACCATGTGCTAGATCCGATGTCAGCAGTACAAAGAGACTGAATACCTGGAAAGCCCAGCGTTGACGAGGAATGTAACTCAGAGGCTACTATGGACTAGGGAATGTATCTTGCCATTTATAAGAGCAGGATATGACGCAATAAGAAAAAGTATGTTGGAGGAAGTAATAGTTAGCGTTTTAGGAGTGTTCAGATTTTAAGCTCGTGGGACGTTCGAATTGAGGCGAGTGTAACAGGAGAAAGGGCAGTCTAAGGATGCATTTGTCTTTCCCAATTAGGTTCATTTAGACTATATATGGGCAAGCCTATCTCGTGGATTTATGAATAGGAGTTCCAGCTTTGTTTGGCGCGAGGCGTCCCCACGAGCCTTGCCGGCTTGGGCGTTCACCACATCCGTCTACCTTGTCACATTTAATTGGACCGCTGACGGAGTTTAAGGCTAAATTGAATGGTTTCAAACTAATGCAAAGCCATTCTATGCCGGAGCTAATATGGTTGGGCTCTTACGAGGAGCCAGAAAATACACGAAGTCTAACCTTAGCAAAAACAAAGGATGGTAGCCTGGTAGTCCCAAAATGAGGAGGGCTGATGCTCCCATGCGTTTCAACTATCGAACAAAAGTTGCAAATATGTACAGAAGATGGTACTGTTCTCCGGAGAATTTAACCACCGAGCAACAGCGAAATGCAAGTCTCCTCATTCAGGATCTTGTTTCCTCTACGGGCATATAACCTCTCCCAGCTGGTATGTTCGGGTATTTTGGTGCTTAAATATTTCATTATGCGTTTCAATAGTGTCTGATACGCGTCGCAAAGAAAGCGGGCATCTAGTAGGATAAGAAAGGAACCCGGAGGGCTCAGGCGTAGATAGAAGGACTCATAAGACCGAGGGGCTGTCCCATGAGTGTTGTAAATTTAGGGTATAGCTAAGGAGATTCTTGTGCTTAGTGGTATGAAGTATGGCATTGTTTTCTTTCACACCCACCGCGAGTTGATTTCCTCTGAGACTCACATCGCTCCAACAGAATCACGTGGTCGAAAAGCTTGGATGCGCATGGCGTACGTTAACGTCCTCATACGCTGTATCCGACGGGGTGAGTAAAAACACAAAACGACTCCAACATTGGTTAGTATTGTGGAAATAACGTGGCCCCAGGGCCCTGTGGTCGATGGACCGTCTGTCTGGCATAACAATCCTTGGTGACTTGGTAATCTGAAGTTACATTCCCAAGTCATTGTTTTTCCCTAGACTCTATGTACGACACGAAAGGTTGAACGTATGCAAGGACGGTACGTCTATACTCCAGGAGAATGTTTAATATTCTCGTTTCATCCGTGTGTGTGACTTTAGGCTTTCTTACAGAGCCTGCTGCTATGTATAAGTCAGATAGCTTCTTGATTGGAGCGCACTCATGATAAAAGGCAATCTGGAGAACTACACAAACGCATATAGGCGCCTTGAATTTTTCAAGTGACTCGGTATACCCCCGCATTAACAGTGCGTCTTTACCCGACGAAGGATCTCAACTGAGTGGCAGGCGAGTCATTAGCCGAGACCTGACCAAGCAAGTAAGACGACTGACAGTTGCCAACACCGACGCCGCATCCGGTCGAACATATGGGTCATGGTCCCAACAGCTCAGCAAAAGTGCCCACACACGCTCCAAAATCTCGGCAGACACGGGTAGCTCCTTCGGACGTTTCGGAGGCTTCCGTAAATCGAGCGCACGATATATGCTCATGTCGTTACGAAACTCGGCATAAGGTACATTACCCGTCAGGATTTCCTGTATAGTATGAGACGATTAAATATAGGGGCTCGATTCTAACACTCACTAGCATCGTCTAGGGTGTAGTTAGTATCAATTTCGATGTTCGTGTGCTCGATGTACTTACCATTCCGAGCGCATATACGTCGGTTTGTTTATTCCTTGTAGCGGGTTTTCTGGGAGGTCTATCGTTGATCTCTTCTTCCTCTTCGTCCTCACGCTCAATGAGCTCAGGCGCCTAGCGAAAACCAGTAAGTGAGCGGTACGTGGGCAGGATAGAATACTCGCCATCCATCGCAGAGTCCCCCCACCATGTCTAGTCGTTGTTGAGAACCGCAGCGACGTCTCGGGCAGCATCGCATAATCGAAATCGTTAATCTTGAGGATGCCGTCTTCCGACACTAGCACGTTGGTCTAGAAACGAGTATTAAGTCTTATATCCCGGCTAGGCGAGTGCCGAAATACCAACAGCTTTCAGATCGCCATGGACCTATAGTATCCACGTCAGTTTTGGGTGTGTATGATTCGGGGGAAATCATTCGCACCACACCGAGGCCGTGAAGATATTCTACGCCGGAAGCGAGCTGAACGCACTGCGAGATATTTGTGAGTTAATTGGAGAAATTGGAGAGTCTACGCTTACGAATGCGTGGCGCTCCACATCAGGGTGGGATCCGATGTACTTTAGAAGATTTCCCTCTTTCATCCACGGAGATATCATCCCAAGACCACCTTGGAACGTGACAACGCCTAGGAGCTCTTGGATGTTGACATGATCCAGTCGTGACCAGCTATAAACCTCGCGCACTATACGCTGATAGCGTCCCGATTCTTAGTTATTGTGAGAGGGGCCAGAGATAGGGACAAACTACCTTTGTGGCTTTGTCACCGTCTTCTCGGAGCATGTGCAGCCGAAGGGTCTTGAGTGCCACCACGGTGCCATCTACCATCACCATGCGTCGTACATCGCCGAAACCTCCAGACGCGATCACCGGGGAGCGCTGGTTGACGTCGATGAACGACGTGAGATCGATACATCCGTGCTTTACAAGAGACTCGAACATCTCATCGATAGACTGCGAAACGTCGTGAAAATGACCTGGTAGAAGAAAAATAAAGGTTATGCGCTTACCATAGAACTAGTCACGATGTCGAACAAGGGCTCGTTCTGTGGATTTATATTGATCAGCACAAACGAACAAGCGTGAGATTGAGGTTCGCACAGGTAGCTCGGTCGGCATATTGAGTGATATCGGGCTCTATGGGATACAGACGATTAAAGGCCAACGAAAATAGTAAGGAGATGATGTGCGTACTCCTTCACTCCCGTCGGGTGAGGGTGTGTTCTGTCAAGTTTTCATTAGCAGTCCCAACATACCTCACGTCTGATCGAAGCGTTTACCTCGGTGTTGATTACCAAATCAAATGCTGGCGGATTCTATCGTATTGAAACTGTTAAACAGATGCACTAAACTCAGCGGACGACGCTCTTACTGGGGTATAAGTCATTGCGTCAACTTGAGTCGCGCCTTCCGTCAATTCCCAGATACGCATGGTAGCATCGTCCGAGCCAGAGATGATGTGGATGCTGTCAGGTAAGAAGGCTACCGAGTATACCAGTCCAATGTGTCCCGTGAGCGGATCGCCTATAGGAGCACCAGTCTGCGTGTCCCATATGCGGACGGTCTTGTCCCACGAGCCCGAGACAATACGGGTGTTGTCAGGCGACAAGGCCACCGACCAAACCGAGCTGGAATGCCCCCTTAGTGACTCACCTATGGGCGTTCCGGTGCGTACATCCCATAAGCGGATGGTGTTATCGTTTGAACCGGAAACGATGATGGTACTGTCGTGCGAGAGCGCTACTGAGAGGACGTCGCCGGTATGCCCACTGAGAGGTTTGCCCAACGGAGCACCGGTGCGTGCGTCCCACATGCGGATCTTCGTGTCCCCAGATCCAGAGACAATGTAGGTGCTATCGTGTGAGAACGTTACCGACCAGACAGTACCGGTATGTCCTCTCAGTGGCTCGCCTATGGGGGTCCCGGTGTGTGCATCCCATATACGGATGGTAAAGTCCCTCGAGCCAGAGACAAGATAGGCACCGTTGGGTGAGAACGCCACTGAGTAGACCTTATCTGTGTGTCCCACAAGCGGTTCGCCGATGGGAGTGCCTGTACGCGCGTCCCACACGCGGATCGTCTTTTCGTCTGAGCCAGAGACGATGCGACTGTCATCATGCGACCAAGCAACCGACCGGACTGTGCTGTCGTGGCGCCCCATATATCCTATAATACGCCCTCGAGTATGCAAATCCCAGATGTGGAGGTAACGACTAGAACCAGAGACAACGCGTGTGCCATCATGTGAGACTGCGATCGAGCCTACGAAGCCGCCCGTATGTAATATTGCTAAAGGAGCGGTCATCAAAAATTAGCCGAATTGAAATGGCGACTGAGGAAGGCTAAACAGATAGTAAGGGCTGGAGTATTAGAGCCTCGGGAGTGTCGGGATCGGGGCAAGGGCTTGGAGACTGGCCGATCACGTGACATCTCGTGTAGGCACATCAAGGGTCCCGTTTGCCAACGATGACTTATCTTCGACGCCACCACGGCGCCCACATCACTTCCGTCCGTGCTCTAAGCTGCTCTACACGACGCAGTTCAGAAGGTTTTCCCACCAATATAAACATCCCGGTATTTTCATCCTGTATCGTGTCCGATTATTTATGCCCGTCAAAAACCTCCACGCTCACTTGGGGTCTGTCGCCTGTGCCTTACAACGCGCCCCACCGCTCAACATCACCACTTTTCGGAACATCTAAGTACATGATAACCCTTGTAAGCGTAGGATATACAGTAGTTTAGGCTGTCTTGGACCCATGGAGGGGAGCTTAGATGTACTTTGAACGTGCAAATGAATTCACTCGTGATATTTTTGAGGGACCTCGACGCTTCAAATATAATGACTCCCATTTTCACCAGCAATACCCTTCGCGTCTCTAGTATTGATGCTAGCCCAGTGACTCATCCCCTCCCTCGCATTGTTTATCCATCCTTTTCGGATCAATATCGTATTACTAGAATGTCTTGGACACGAAGGCAGTTAGTTAGCCTCCTACATGGGAATACCGACCACGCGAAATACCCGTTTGATGGTCCAATCGCTTCCCTCAGATTATTTTCTCCTAGCTCCTTGCGCTAATTCGGTAATGGACTCCACTATTACACCTCGCATCAGGATGCACAGTCTGGTAAGCCGCAAGCACCGCTGACAATGCGCTAAAGCCAGAAGAATGATTAAACGTGATAACAGCCAACACCCAGAAACGATGCATATTTCAAACCCATGGAACGTCTAAGTGAGAGCGAAGAGCAAAGAAACTAGGACTATGCTACGGTGATGCATTCTTGTTCATTAATTAGATTCGCTCGCAACACTGATCCCAGTGAGTAGTGAGTTCGAAACGGCCATCCTGTACCTGAAAGCGGTTGGGAGGAAGAGATGAAGCAGTGATATTATAATCTAAACTGACAGTACAGGTGTACAAATTTAGGCTACATATGGACGCTTCAAAGCGAAACCTTAGCGATAAGGCCGAGGCAGAGCTTGAGCACGAGAGTTTTCATGCCGGTGATGCAATCAGCAGGAAGGCTGAGGGAAGCAACGGTTAATCCTTGTGTTCCAAGCAAGCCGAGTCCTATAGCTTACTTTTTGACAATCAGCACAATGCTTCCGACCAAGCAGCCGTCGAGGGTATTGAGCAAGCCCAGGAGGCACGTGTCGATCTGAACAAGTATGAAGAGAAGAGCCACGATGCCGAACTTGAGGCAAACGGAGAGGCAAGCGCGAACGATGATCTAGAGGAAGTTGCGAAATAAGCCTTAATCCACATAGTAGGTGGTAGGTGATCTTACCGAAATGATGGCTACAACCTCGAGACAGATCGTAAGTTGAACCTTGGAGTCGACCTGCACCTTGACACCGACGGTGGCGATTGTCTCAGTGCAGGTGTTAAGATGGCCCATCATTGCCTTTAACTGCACGATCACATCGGCGGTTGTGGTTGCGGTACCTGTCCGAAGCGTTCAAAGTCAGAGATCTACAGAACGCTTCAATGGCTGGACCTACCCATGGCATCCGCGCATGCCTGTACTCCGATCCTCAGCTTGCTAATCGGCACAAGTACATCGTCACCGCTAGCACTACGGACAGCGAGCTCGTGGCTATCTGGGGTCGTAGGACTAGGGAGCGCGCAGGTGAGGAAGCTCAGGGAGAGCACGAAGAGTAGGAAGCTAGCGAGGCGGGTGAATGCAAGCATGGCTAAGAAGGGAAGTGAAGAAGGCAAGAAGTATGCGGAAGACTGAGAGTAGCTGAAGCTGAAGAGAAGATGGAGAGATTGAAGGCTCTCGCCTGGGCTTTTATAGAGCTCACAGACGTCTGAAGAAAAAAAAAACGGCATCGCCAAGCGCCTACCATAACGGAGCCAAGGCACTATTTGTCAACCCTCGAAACTCATGCTGTCTCTGTCCAGCTAAAGACACGCATATGATAATCGAACATCTAATTCATTAAGTTCATTAATCAGAGATCCGCTGAGTACCTTTTCCTCAACGGGTCAAGTCAGATCGGGATCCTGAAGTGGCGTGTCGATCGTCACGTGCGTTGATATCTCTTGAAAAATGGCGACGTCAAACTGTCAAGTACCTGTCAGTCCTCCCTGCGGATTTGTACATAATTAGTCGAGACACTGTCGAAGGCTGTCGTACGAGAGAGTTACGGGGTCTACCAAGCGGAACGCATGACCAGTCGTTGGCGACGGGTGCTGACACCTCGACTTCATTTTTTTCTCCCAATTTCCAACTGGTCTCGCATTTCGCGCCCTTTGGATTTTGGCCATTGACGCATACAGGGCGGCAAATGTCTCACTGAAACGCGAACGGAAGGTCAGTGCGGGGATATGAGCACCATGAGGAGACAGATTTGCTAAACAAGCTACAAATCTTAGTTTCAACAGATATCCCCACAAACCAACTTCGTTTTTGGTCCGATGCAATAACATGGCAGATTGGGGCCGACTTATCTTCGTCTCTGAATTGGATGCTTTTCTGGACAAGTTCAGCCTTGGTAGATGCGACATCCTGAAGATAAAGCATGAGCGTGCTCTTATCGGTGCAGTCTAAGTGACGGGTAAACGACTTGAAAATCTGGATCCTACATAAATGACTTCCAGGACTACCACAAAATTTGATTTATGTGCCGCCTCGTTGACGTGACCGGACGGCGGGGTGTTTTCGCGGCCAACTCCGATCACCGATCTGAAATGCTTTCTATACGCAATTTCGTAGGCTGACAGATTAGATTGTGAGTAGCCCTTATGGATATTAGATGTGTTCAATTCGTAAATAGTCGATTTTTTGCAAAGGCCTGGCAAGGATCCGGGCTACCCAATACATGGGTCTGTTGGTTTAGGCATTTGTGGAGCACAATATCTTAGAAACAAACAAGAAGAAATCAGTAACGTTCTACCGCATTGCGACGACGCGGGGCGGGGGGTGAATTTGTTGCCATAATATTCCCCGAGAGGCTTGCGCCAAGTCGGTAATGTAAGCCCACTATCACATCCCAACTCAGGACACGCCGTCTGGTTAGCTGAAAACACAGTCGACAATGCGCTAAAGCGAGAAGGATTATCAAAGGTTATAACAGCGAACGGCGGCAAAACGATGCATATCTCAAACACGTAGAACGTGTAAGCGAAATCCAAGTACAACGAGACTAAAGAATGCTACGAAGATGCATCTGTGTTCATTGATTAGATTCGCTAGCATCACTGATGCGAGTCAGCAGTGCGTCTGACACGGTCACCCTGTACTTAGATTCGGTTCAGAGGAAGAGGAAGCGGTGATATTATAGTCTAAACTGAGAGTACAGGGTTTTTTTTTTCCAATCTAGTTTTTTTTTGGTCTTTTCGGGGCTACGCCCTATGTCGCGACACTACTACAGTATAAAACAGGAGAAGAGCAGAAGGAGAAGAGAGTCAGAAGTTCGGGACGTGGCACTCGGCCGGCAACGGAACACAAAGAACAACACGCGGGTCTACGGAGATTCTAGCTCGAAGCGCGAGAGCGACGAGAAACAGGTCTAAGCTAAGGGAGGGAGAGAGAGAGGAGACTTCTTGTAAACTATTGAAGAATGCTAGTAAAGCGGCCGGTGGCCTTTATGTAACGAAATAGAGGGCCAAGAGCAAGCGGAGACGAGTATAAGAACGTCAGGTTCAAGAAATGGTGGCCCTGCGAGCCAAGGAAACGGTGGCGGTCTGAAGCATAACTCGGACAGCGGAGAAGTAAATGCGCGGGGGTTTCTGGGGCTAGAGTGCAGCTCGGGCATTCTGGCGTGTCTACGGCTTTGATGCGAGCGAGGTGGTTCTGAAGGGGGACTCGGTCTGTGAGGTATTGAGGATAAACGGCGAGCGCCTGTATGCTCGCCGGTAGCGGTCACGTGATGTGGTGTCGCTGGTCTACTCCAT
>JANWGL010007587.1:0-11394 GCA_025200755.1 Ceratobasidium sp. C01 | reverse complement strand
AGGTCGACTTGCGCGTTATGGGAGACTCTCTAATGCTTTCTACGCGAATAGTTCGCGTCGGGGAGTACATGACGCCTCGAGGCTACCTTCGTTACTTTCAACCAGCAGCCCAGATTTTGTGGAGAAAGCGGAAGCAATGGATAGTTTGGTAAGTAAGTCTCGGTAACGGTGATACGAATTATTGAATTAAAATTACTTGGGGTCCCCACGTAACCCCAGGTTTCAAGGTACGAGGAGTTGGTAGGTGCCGCACGTCTCGGGGGCGGGGTCAAGGCACAAGAGAAGATGAAAGCGAAGGGCAAGATGACCCCTCGGGAGAGGTGAAATTGCTATTACGGCGTTTATTTGCGATCACACTAACACACCCCTCATAGGATTGCTAAGCTTTTGGATCCGCACTCGCCTTTCCTGGAGCTATCGTCTTTGGCCGCTCATGGGTTGTACGGGGACAGCGTTCCAGGGGCCGGAATAATTACTGGTATTGGCCAAATCAATGGACGGGAATGCGTAGTTGTTTGCAACGACGCGACAGTCAAAGGAGGCAGTTATTTTCCTATGACGGTATGTTAGAACCGGCCGCTCGTTGGTCTTCTAACGAAACCTTTGGTATATGTAGGTTAAGAAACACCTACGAGCGCAAGAGATCGCCATGCAGAATGGCCTGCCTTGCGTGTATCTAGGTAAGCGCCGATCTCGGAGCTGGCTAAATATTAGGCATGACTGAAGCTTTGGGCAGTTGAATCGGGAGGGGCTGCGTTGCCGCATCAGGCGAATGTCTTTCCTGATCGAGAGCATTTCGGTCGAATTTTCTACAACATGGCCCAAATGAGCAGGATGGGGATACCTCAGGTCAGTTTGTGGTTCTCTCTTGAACGAAACCTATATTCAATTTCTCGATTATAGATCAGCGTCGTGCATGGTATTAGTGTTGCTGGGGGTGCTTATGTTCCTGCTATGGCGGACGAAAATATAATTGTGCGGCAACAAGGTGTGATTTTTGAATATGGAGTCTTGCACAATATTAAATTGTTACTATTGTACAGGCCGAATCTTCTTGGCTGGCCCGCCTCTGGTCAAGGCTGCCACAGGGGAGGTCGTTGATGATGAAACACTCGGGGGTGGAGATATGCATTCGTCTGAGTCTGGAGTAACTGATCATCTTGCACGCGACGACGCTCACGCTATCGAGATTGCCCGGGCATGTGTGGCGGATTTGGGAGACGGAACTTGGGTTGCGAAACCAGTAAGTAGATATACTAGGCTGCATATACCCCATACTCAGCCCATCCTGATATCACCAAGCCCCCTAAAGCGCCGGAGGAGCCGTTATATCCCGCGCATGAGCTCCATGGCATAGTAGGCACCGACGTCCGACAAGGATTTGATATGCGGGATGTGATTGCGCGTGTTGTGGACGCCTCGAGCTTCCGGGAGTTCAAAAAGGAATATGGGCCTACTATCCTCACGGTGCGCCGACAAACATACTCAAATGTCTCCGTTTGATTGACTTTATCCTTTTATCGCAGGGTTTCGCACATGTTCACGGCTACCCGGTCGGAATCATCGCCAACAACGGCATTTTGTTCTCTCCTTCAGCATTGAAAGCAACACACTTTATTGAATTATGCTCTCAAAGAAAGATCCCTTTGCTCTTCTTAGTAAACGTGACTGGTGTGTATACGTGTTGAACGTTCTGCGATTTCTTTGGCGCTGAAATTGGGTTTCGATCGCAGGATATATGGTTGGTTCTAAAGCAGAGCGGGGAGGTATCGCAAAAGACGGGGCCAAGATGGTTCGAGCGGTTGCGTGCGTGGACGTCCCTAAGCTAACTGTCATTGTTGGCGGTTCGTTTGGAGCTGGGAACTATGGTGAGCTGAGTTGCCTTACTGTTATGTGCAACCGCTGAATGTGCTTGTGTAGGGATGTGCGGCCGCGCAGTACGTCTGAAACTTTTGCTGATATGAATGCTTATTGAACGAGTCTCTCAGTATTCGCCAAGATTCTTGTGGATGTGGCCCGTAAGTGTTTTGAGCACCAACTTATAGTGTCCTGGCTTATCGTCCGGCCCAGAATGCAAAAGTCTCCGTTATGGGATCCGGCCAACTTTCTGAAGTGATGGCCACCGTATCTAAGTAAGTGCTATTTTATATAGAATGCTTTATTTTCTGGTTTTCAACTACTGGTATTTTCAGAGACCCAGCACAACATGCATCGCTCAAGGCTGAAATCGAGGACCAATCAACAGCTCTCTATGCCACATCGCGTTTATGGGATGACGGCATAATCCGCCCGCAAGATACACGCGATGCTGTTGGCCTTGGCCTTGCGCTCGCTGCCCGGGAAAAGAGGGGTGGCTCAAGCATCTCGGCGGAGGGTGGGTTTGGTGTGTTCCGCATGTAGCTTTAATTTTGGGCATGGGGAAATATGGGGATTTGAATTTAAAGGGCAATAAAAAATGGTGTTGTCACTACCAAGTGTCTATGCTTGGCTCGTCTGTTATCCATCTGCTTCTGCTGTTCGAAAGTTAACAACCGAACCCCGACGCACCAGCATTCACGTGATGTGACGACGTCAACGTTTGGTTGTTTCTGCTACCAGTCATTTTTCTAGAGTCTAGACTCTTCATTTCAATCGATTTGCTCAGAGGAGAACATGGTGTTGAGGAGCGCGCGCTCAGGGCTCTCTTTTCATTCTCTTCCCGAATGGCGCAAAAACGAGCAGTTCTGACCTTGGCAGCTGGGTGGGCCTTCGAATATTTCTAGAGTATCTAGTTAGCCGGTCTGTCTTGCCGGATTTTGTAAAACCTTACGCTAATCGATCCTGTGTTTTCTCAAAGCCCCTAATTTAGGCATGGGGTTTGTTTTGATCCTTGCACAGCGTTAGCGCCCGAACTTTGCTGGCCACCACCACCACATGGTGCGGGAATTGGTTCTTAGTGCCCTGCGAGTGCTCAGGACGCCCTCGACTTGTTCTTGATGAGCTCAGTTTCGGTTGAAGACATCGCGGACAAGGTAACCGCCTTGTGGAAAATATGCCGAAGTGTAGAGGTTCACCAGGTAAGTATCAATCCCGTCGATCAACACTGCTCCACTAAATCTGCTTTTAGCACCTCTGTAGGCAAATCCACATGTGTGCTCGAGATATGCTAGATCGCATACAAGACATGGAGGGTGAACCAGGGTTAGAGTTGGTGATGTTAGATCTTAACAAGTGAGCGCTGATGGTGGCGTTGGTTATATACTAAGCCATCCTACTAGCACTCTCAAGGGTATACTTCAGGCTCTAAAACCATGGGAGTCGATATCGCCGTATCAAGCTATTGTCGATGAAGTCAAATTTGTCGATTGCCTGGAGACCCAGCTTCGGGTTCTAGGCGAGTGTAACCTACATCATGTGGTAAGGATCGGTTGGGATCGGCTAGTACCATTCCTCTCTAAGAGTAAACTATCGGTACGTTTAGTTCGGGCTTGAGCAACACTGGAAAGCGGCCTACCTTCGAGCCAAACGGCGCGATGAGACGGACTTAGAAGAGAAACTGCTGAAATTGGCCGAGGAAACTCCTGAGCCCGATGTAGAGAGGGCAGCTTCGAGAGCTCCGTCCCCCACCCCCAAAGCGATTCCTTCGACCGCAATGGAGCGTTTACTGGCTGAAGGGGTATGTGCACGATGTGTAACGAACGTAACACTGATGGACTCACTGCATTGTAGTTCAAACGCTCTGGCATAAACCGGAACTATCCAAGCAACAGGCCCGAGTCAACCACATCTATCTTCGAACTGAGGGCCCTTTCTCAGGTATTCAAGGACTCTGTGGATACTACGTCTCAATGTCAACCTCTTTTGGTTCCCCACGAACTTTCGCCTGTGGTTGCGCCTCTGGTACAAGATATAACTTCGATTGAAGAGGATTCGGACCCTAGGAAAATCACCATGCAACAAGCTACGCATGTCCCTTTCGTGACACTTTCTGACATGAAGAAAATGGAAGACGCCCACTATCTCCATAATATCCGGGATCTAACTCTGCAGACTCGCCTTTTTGGTGGTCATCCAATGCGCCAAAATGGAATGATGATGACATACCTGGCCAGCAAGTATGAGGACGAATTTAGTGTTGACGCGACCAGAGAAGATACTCGTCCGTTCGCACCGGACACGGGCGTCACCTTGGTTTCCGTCCGTCTGTGTCAAGCGTATCCTGGCGATCAACTGCTATATGGCATAATGCAAAGGGTAAGCATGTTAAATTGTTTACGGCCTGGCTTTTAACTTACCCTTGTGTTAAGCGACTGTTGCAAGAGGCATGTACTTGGTCGCGCTTAATACACAAGAACATTCTCCCATTCTTAGGAATGTGTCGATACTTGAAGCATGAGAAGACGCCATTATTCGCTCTGGTTTCGCCGTGGTGCGAACGGACCCTCTCAGATTATGTGAAAGTGTTCCAGAACGTAAACCATATTAGTCTGGTAAGTTGATACCGAGTCTCCATCTCTTGAGGCCGGCAACAAACGTTTGCTTCAGGTGACTGGGGTGGCACAAGGTCTTCATTACCTTCACTCTCATGGCCTCCACCATGGAGGATTACATGCGGTGAGTTTGTGTAACGTGGCTCTACAGTAGGTGCTAATGTTCCTTAGGGCGCAGTGTTTGTGAATGATCACGGACAGCCTCAGATTGGGAGTTTCCCAATGTGCTCAAAGTTTGAACAAAACCCCCCTTTGAATCTCGTGGTCCATCTTTTAGGGCAGAGTGCGTTGCGGTGTATGGCCCCCGAAGTGAGTTTACCTAACTGCAGCCTCCCCCAAATCGCGTCAGCTGATGGTTTAAACTTTAAGTACATACGCGGGCGAGTTGTTTCGTCGAGTATGATGCTCAATGCGGACGTATGGTCGTTAGCAATGGTTATACTACAGGTTGGCCAGTCGTTTACAATGCGCTACTTTGAGCCATCTAACAATTTAGTATAGATTTTTACCCATAAAACGCCTTTTGAGAATGTGCCTATGCCCCATGGCTTGGTGGCGTTCTTGGTCCAGGGGATTATACCTTCCCATCCTACTGCCGCCCTGGCAGAGCAGTCAGGTGCACCACCCAGAGCACCTCTCAAGAGAAAGCGAACGCTGGAATCACCAATGCCGCGGTCAAATTTTGATGCATTAGAAGCCGCAGCAACCGCCGCGGCTGCTATCCTCCCTTCAGAAGAGGAGGGTCATAACGCTGTCAACCGCGGCCTATCAGATGAAATGTGGTCGCTCCTGCAGTGGTGCTGGAAATATGATCCCCGCGCTCGGCCTACGATGAACGTGATTCTCCAACGTTTGAAGGATATCACACAAACGACCTCCGTTGGTTTGAGGAACCTTACGGCGAACGTTCGTAAGACAACTATATACCCCGTTGCAACGGGCGGCCAATGTGACGTGAGTCCCAATCTATGCAGCTCTATCTAGCCAATTAAGCAACCCCCTCCCGTGAATCAATAGATATATCTCGGAGAATTTGTAACCTATCCTCACGAGAAAGTTGCAATGAAACGATTGCGGATGTTTGGCAATGATTGCGAACCAGCGCGCAAGGTGAGTTGCTGAAATTACGCACACACCGGCAATTTTACGAATACGATATGCAGGAACTCATTCGTGAGGTGCGACTTTGGAGTGAGCTCAAACACCCAAACGTCTTGGAATTTTATGGCCTCTACGATGCAGGAGGCATGTCTATCTTTATGATATCCAAATGGATGTCTCAAGGCTCTGCCCCGGATTACCTTCAGCGTCACCCAGACGCCAATCGCCGTGAAATCGTGCGTCTACCAAACTAACGAACGGAAGTGTTAGCTCAATGCCATTTTTGTCTTAGGTCACCGACGCCTTGCGCGGACTTTGTTATTTACACGAAATGCATATCTTGCACGGTGATCTCAAAGGGGTAAGCACTCTCAACCCTACGACGAACAGTGCTGACATATTTATCAGGCGAACATATTAATCAAAGACGACGGTATGGCCTGCTTGGCTGACCTTGGCTTGGCTCGATCATCCAGCGAGGCCACCACAACAAGTTTGCGAGGAAATGGGAGCGTTCGATACATGAGCCCGGAGATATTGTTGACCGAAGACGAGAAAGGTCTTCAGAAAATTCCGGTCAAAACATTCGAGAGCGACGTTTTCGCGTTTGGATTGGTTATCCGAGAGGTATGTAATATTCTCTTTGCGTCTTATAATAAATCTCGGGCTAAGTCGGCGCATACATACAGCTTTTAAGCGATGAACTCCCTTATGCCGATATAAATTCCACAGCGCATATTATTCGGCTGATTGCAAGCGGCCATTGTACTTCGCGTCCAAGAGGCCCTATAGCGCAGCAGTGGCTCTGTGATAGGATGTGGGATATTATTCAAGCCAGCACGCGGATTGACCCAAAGTCTCGACCCCCTGCGGCTGAAATCGAGCATCGCATTAAATGCGTTCCATCAAACCCAAGGTATAGTCCCAGGAGGAGAATATCAGGACCTGATTCTTCTCGAGACAACGCACAGAATAAACCCGGCGCTAATGCTAACTTGTAGTGTTGTCCAGATAGTTGTTATGTATGTTGCAGCTTTTTTATCCTCGTCTTCGCCCTTTTCGCCGTCCTTTTCCCTCTTCGTCTTTTGCATACCTACATTTGCTATATCCCGGCCGGTTTAGCGGTCCGTGCGCTGTTTTTTTTATCTGAAGTTCCCCTAGTTTTCTTCAAGTGTATTAGTGCACGATGTCGGTTTCCGATGTTACAGATAGCTACAACTAATCGAACATTAAAGCCACTGAACTGTAGAAGTGGTGGGCTGTTGACACTTGACCTACTAACTAGGTTGATAAGATGCACCCGCTGTACCAAGAGGACGAACGAATAAGTATGTGAGTAAGGTTTATCGTGTAAGGGTGGTCTGGCAGCATGATAAGCGACAGTTAAAGAATATACGATAAGGTAGTAGAATGGCAAGAGGACCGAGATGAACTTTTTTGCACATTTAATGTGGGCGCGTTCGGAGCTAGATCAGCTACGTTGCGACCTCCTCTCCTTATTTTCCCACTTCCCCATCAGGATATAATAGCTCGATCTTGGAGAGCAGATACGTACGCAACGTTCCATGAAGAAACTCGAGCAAGTCTTTACGCTCTCCCTGAGCTACTAAGCATATTTCACACCCAGTTTATACCAACCAGTATCAGTCGAGAGATGGCTAACCGACTATGGGCGCTTGAACTGCGTACCGCCTGATCTGTGCCCAACATGGAACCCGTTGGCTTTCGATCGTTTAAATATTTAGCGCCGGAGCGTGGAGAGGGTTCCATCAGCAAAGCACCGCCACTTTAACCGCTTTAGTACAAGATGGGGGTGACATCCGAGCCCATTAACCTAAACCTAAGGCCCTCCTCGACCAGCCACGCCCACTGGTTTAAGATCGACTATATTTGAGCTCATAGTTATAGTTTTATCTTCACCCTTGATTTCTTGCTCCAGGGACTATGGCTGCGCAACGACATCCCGTTCAAGCACTGAACCAGCAGTTCGTCATCGATGCCGAGTACCAGTTCGTTAAAGAGCTAGGGCAAGGGGCATACGGTTGTGTATTGGCTGCCAAGCACCGCAGGTCGGGTGAGGGATGTGCGATCAAGAAGATTACGAATATATTCACCAAGGTGTGATCACTATTATGGTCGAGCTGAAAGTGTGTTAACATACCGCGTTTATTCCCTAGCGCATCTTGACGAAACGTTGCTTACGTGAGATTAGACTGTTGCATCACTTCCGGGGGCACAAGAACGTGAGTCTTGTTTCACGATTGCGTTAACTTGAAGCGCATGCCGCGTCGTCGCGTTGTTAGCTTATGAGGCACCTTCGATGCTGATCAAATTGAATCGATAGATAACATGTCTCTATGACATGGATATTGTCTTCGACGCGGCGGGAAACTTCAACGAGGTGTATCTCTACGAGGAATTAATGGAGGCTGATTTGCACGCCATCATTCGCTCAGGGCAGCCTCTTTCCGATGCGCATTTCCAAAGCTTCTTGTACCAAACCTTGTGTGGTTTGAAGGTATTTATGTTTGGATTGATGAATTTCGCTCAATCGCTGATCCACTCTAAAACACCCACCTTGGTGCATAGTACATTCACTCCGCGAACGTCCTCCACCGTGATTTGAAACCTGGTAACCTGCTTGTGAACGCAGACTGCGAGCTCAAGATCTGTGATTTTGGTCTGGCTCGAGGGTATGTTCCATCTGGTGGCGATGCTAGGGCAAGCGCTGCAGGCGGGCAAGGGTTTATGACCGAATATGTCGCCACGAGGTGGTATCGCGCACCTGAAATTATGTTGAGCTTCGCGAACTACGTGAGTCATTCTCGGATCCGTCAGAAAGGCAGAGTTACTCATCGAAGAATCATACGGCGCTAGACCACGGCAAGTAAGTGCATATCGCATTACATGTCTATTTTTGACTGATTGTATATGCGTGCATTTAGTCGACGTTTGGTCCATCGGATGTATCCTTGCAGAGTTGCTCGGCGGAAAGCCTATCTTCAAGGGCCGTGAGTAAGTAAAATATCCTGCGCTCGCCTTGCCTTGAAGCACGACCTAATCATTGGCCTGTTAGTTATGTCGATCAACTCAATCAGATTCTGCATCACCTTGGAACTCCTAGTGAAGACACATTACGCCGTGTCGGGTCTCCTCGCGTACGAAACTACTATCTAAATCCATAGGCTCGCACTGAGACAGATTTTCGACACTTAGGCCCAAGACTATATTCGCTCGCTCCCCATCAAGCCGCGCATCCCCTTCAACCATCTCTATCCGCATGCCAACCCAATGGCTATCGACCTACTTGGCAAACTTCTTGCATTTGACCCGGCAAAGCGTATTAGCTGCGAGGAAGCACTAGCGCACCCATACCTTGCTGTCTGGCACGACCCCAATGATGAGCCCGTTTGCTCCTCAGTATGTAAAATCCTTGCTTTGTCTCCACACATGCTAACCTTATACAAAGGCATTTGACTTCGGGTTCGAGGAGGAAGACTCGGTTGAGGGTATGCGTCAACTCATCGTTGATGAGGTTAACTCTTTCCGTTCTGCTGTCCGATCGCAAGCCCGTGCTGCCGGAGCTGCCAAGCGACAGGATACGTACGTGTGCTTTTACAGCCCAGCTGAATTAATTGAAAACACTGACCGTTGTGTTAACGTGTAGGCTCCCCGTGCCCACCCGCGATGAAGTTATCAACTCTCCTGTGAACGACAATGTGCCTGCGAACGGGTCGACGTCGAATTATTCTTATAAGGCCGCACGCCCACCGACTCCCGTTATGGACGATCCTTCCGAGGAATTGGCAAGGGAGCTGGAACAGAGGCTTGGGCATTGAGGGGGAGAAAATGAATTGAACACTGAAATGATAGAGTGGATAGGATAACATCGTAGTCTCGTCTTTTTGAATCTTGGCTTGGAATCTACGCTATATGTGAAACAATACGTTATTTATCATCGTGGCTTGCGCGTCGACTTTGTCACTAGGCCGCGCGTTTATCGCGCCGCCGTATCCCAAGCGGGATGACCAGCGCGCGGTGGTTATTCTTAATAAGCAATTCGATTATTCATAAGGCGTAAGTCTAACGATTTTTGCAAATTTATTTCACACCACCGAAGGTCAACTCCGCGGTACTTGCATAGAGGGGCTACTTTGGCGATCAACCCAGAATGTATAAAAGGGCAGGCCGACTCCTCTATCCTACCTATCATCACCTCACTCTAACTTTTATCCACCGCATACCTAAGATTCACAACAATGTCTTTCTACAACTTTGCCTACACCCTCCCCTTCCCCAAGGACTCCAAAATCACTCAGGAGCAAGCCTTCGAGGGACTACGCCTTAAGGCTCGCTCGCCGATGCGATTCCTTCCTATGATCACCGAATGCGATGTGCTAGACGAGACGCCTACCACGATGAAGCGCAAGGCTACAATGAAGTCAGGCTCCACATTGGTTGAGGATATCGACTTGTATGCGCCCTCTCTGGTACGCATTGACCAAACTTGTGAGACGTATTTATTGAACTAACATCACTGTTCTCGTAGGTGGTATTCAAGGGAGAGGAAGGAAATTTGGTGACGAACCTGATTTCTGTAACTGAGGACCAGACCATGCTCCTCACCTTCACATTCAGCTTCAAGGTGGACGAGAATAATAAGGTCCCTGCGTTGGGAAGGACGGGTGAGGAGATGAAGCAGACTGCTGGTGGAGCTGTGGGTGGCACTATGAAGGCTATTCTTGAGTTGCTCGAGGAGGGCAAGTTGAACTAGGAGGGTGCTTGTTTTTGTCCGTCGCCTCCCTCAGTGTAATCTCGACAGAGAATGACTTTGAAATAGAAGTTATTGGGCAATTACTCGCCAGACCATAGCTGGGGAGCACATCAAGGGAAATGACCCTATATTAGTGTTTCCCAATTGGCAAGCTAAGCTGAAATTACCACAAGTATACACGATCATTTCTATCCACGAAATTACTACGAAATGCTGTTCAGTAAGACGCATTTATCCAATCACTCATGATTACCTTGTAGAGATCAGTGTCCTCCCTAACACACGCATACAAGCATAGACCGAGGACCGATAAAGACTGATCAGATGGCCCCCTATCTCAGCCATCAACAACTCCCTCCACTCTGTCTCCAGTACTCACCGAACACATACCTACAATGACGACTATCAACTATGCGTATACTGTCCCGTTCCCCAAAGACTGTGGGATCACCCAGGAGCAAGCGTTCAATGCGCTGCGTATCAAAGCCCGTGAGCCAGCCAAGTTCGTTCCTTTCATCGTATCGTCCGAGGTACAGGAGGAGACGTCAACTGGGCTCAAGCGCAAAAGCACTACTCAGTTTGGCGATGTTCTTGTTGAAAGCGTATCGCTACATGCGCCTGCCGTCGTATGTACCTATTTGGTTGTCATCGTGTGTAGACGCTGAGGCGGTTACGAAGCTTACGGCCAACGCTGAGGGGAAACACTACATTACAAACATAATTTCTGAGACTTCTGATGGACACTTACTCCTCACCGCTACGTTCAAATGGAATGTAGAAGGTGGTGGGTCCGACGATGTCGTCGCGAAATTCAAGGAGGGCGCTAAACGAGGCTTGGAAATGAGTATGAAAACCATTCTGGAACTGCTAGAACAGGGGAAGTTGAATTGAATAAATAACGTATTGTTACCTGTAATAGCTGAAATGAATCCATGATATCTGGTTTCGCTAATAGTTACATTTCCATATCGGATATCTTTATCCTACAACGCGCGCATACAGTCCTGAACCAATGATAATCCTAGCGGTGGTCGCGTCGCCTCAATGTAC
>JANWGL010007566.1:0-15610 GCA_025200755.1 Ceratobasidium sp. C01 | reverse complement strand
ATCTAGAACCACAAATTACGGGTACAAATGTCCCTTGTTCCTTCTGCGCGTTTTGATTTTGACATAATTGGGTATATTCTGATGAAAATGATAGTGCAAATGCATACAAACTGACAGAGCTACCTGATATTTATAGGTCCAATTCAAGTCCCTAGCTACGCTCTACTTCCCTACACGCTTTCAAAATGAGGTCGGTTCGGAGCAGGGAACTGAGCTCCCGGAGCTGGTGCGTTAGCTGTGCCAGCCCAATGGCCCGATGTTCCCTGGGCGGACGGAGGGTCGTATGCCCCGACACTAGGAATGGGAGACAAGGCGTTGGCTTTTTCTTCAGCGCGCCGCTCACGGATGATGTCGAGGCCGGCCTTTTTCATACGTTTTGTGATCCAACTGGAGAAAATATAGGGCGTTAGTTACTACGTTTCTTGGAGGGAGGAGTAGTACATACACCATGGCAATGACTGTGATTGCGACTGTAATTCCAATAACCACTCTCGAAATTGTTTTGTCCTTCCTGGATGTCTCCTGACCCTCAGATGTTTGCAAGGTCAACACTAAATAGAAATGCGTATATGAGTTTAGCATCTGATATTAAACATATACTCAGGCACATACCTCCAATTTCAACACCAGCAAGTTGGCGGGGTAGCGATAGGATCAAAGTTGAAATAAACGTCCTGAATGTAACCCCAGTGACGGCAAAAACCGCAGTAATCACTGTAACCAGTTTCAGCGCCCAGAATCATATAGGTTTACTTTATGAAATCCTCACTGTGTGTTGGGATAGCGCTGAACCTCACGACGAGGGCAGTTGTGAATCCTCCTTCTCGAATCACTCGTCCAAGAGAGGCCCAGCGGAGCGAGCCCTTCCCACGTTCCATCTTTTCAGCACGGGAGCGCAAACAGGAGCGGAACATATAGAACGTAATGATTTCGCCAATGATCGTCCCAGCTAAGGTGCATGTCGGTTAGAGATTTCAGATTGAAGTTGGATGAGTAATGTGCTTACCACAGACAATCGCGAACCCAACACCAAGTCCATATGTGAACCCACACATGAGGTGGATGATTTCCGCCCCGAATAACTAATGTCAAGTTCAGTACCAGGCTATTGGGTTTCGGACATTCAAGGCTTACTGGAGGGATAGATAAAATAACCATAACAGCGATAGGAATCAAAAATCCACCTGGGGTCTTCTTGATCCAGTTCGCAGCAGGAATAAGCGCCTCAACGATATCCTCCTGAAAAACTGCGACCACGACGATGACGGCGATGATAAAGGCTATTATGGCGACAGTAGCTGAAACATAGCTGTTAGACCCGCTGTTCGGAGTGCCGAATCGTGAGTACTTACTGAGGAAATCTTTGTCTTTCCAGTTTTCCTTCTGAAACATTCGCGTAATGATCCCGTCGAATACCTTTAGCTCTTGTTTTTCAGACGGGGTAGGCGATGAGGAGCGGACGACGCCAGGCTCTGTGAGAGGTATGGCATTTCGGTCCGCCGGGGTGTACGGATAGCTATTATCAGGCCTGGAGGAATCGAGAAAAGTGGGAACAAGTCGAGCTGAGGAATTCTGCTGAGAGGAGAAGGAGTTCATCGTAGTCGTGGAAGATGTGAGTGAAGATGCAGTCAACGCTCAACGACCTGCATATTATATACACTCAGTTGCCGACCGAGTTTTCCGGTGTGAGGAAACGGTAGCGGACTTTTGCTGTGAGTAAAATGCATCTGAGGAACGGCGGTAGGTGGGGCTGTATCGCCTCCTTCCTTTTTTGGCCGACGACGCCGACGATGGCCGAGAAATTCGGTGTGGTGTGGCTGTGGTGCAGAGGTCAAATTGACTTCTATGTGGATGCTGAGTCAGCATTGCTTGACGTCAGTCCCCTATCCCCGACGACGACATGAACACAAACTTTGCGCGACGAGTTGTGAGCGGCAAGAAGGCTCGATTTCAAGATGGAAGCATCGATCTGGACTTGGCCTATATCACTGATCAGGTGCTTATTATGGGCTTCCCCGCAGACGGCCTCGAGGCGCTTTACCGTAACCGCCGAGAAGACGCGCGCGACTTTCTTGACGAAAGGCATGAAGACAACTACTGGATTTTTAATTTGTGAGTTTATTGAATACCGTTTAATCGTTTTCTGATCCGTTTATAGCTGTCCTCTAAAGGAAAACTCATACCCCAAGGAGTACTTCCATGACCGTGTTAGCAGATACCCTTTTCCTGATCATCAGTACGTATGTTCGCTCCATATAAAGGAACTTCTTCTTATCCTTATATAGTGCTCCACCTTTGGCTATCCTACCACTTGCGGCACGAGAAATGAGGGAGTGGCTAGCAGGGGGCGAGCATCGCGTTGTTGTCCTACATTGCAAAGGTGAGTTAACCATCTATATCCAGTTTATTTATTCTAATATTTCGTAGCTGGAAAGGGGCGTTCTGGCACTCTCGCATGCGCATACCTGCTCACACTCGAACAACCACCCACCCCTCCTCGACTCCAGCGCAGCTACGCTGCTGCGGAATGGGCTGAACGCCGGGCGGAGATGCTCATCAACGAGGTCGAAACCGACGATGACGAATTCCCCGATAGCTCGGCTCCTCCTAGCGCTACTGAACCCGCACCTCCGCGAGGAGTGCTCAACGCCAAAGAGGCCCCTCTTACCGCTTCCCCATCTGCCACGCTCGACGCCCCGCCAGCCGATTCAACAGACACTATACCCGCCACAACTCAGCCCGCGCCTAAATCCAAATCTACGGGCTCAACTCTCGAATCCGTCATCGCTCTCCATACCTCTCGTCGAATGCAAAATGCGCCAGATCCCAGCAAAGCTAAACAAGGCGTCTCGATCCCTTCCCAAAGAAGATTCCTTGGCTACTGGAGCAGATTTATTGATGACGCAGCCCCATCTGGCATGTGGCGTATTAACAACGCCCAGGGTCTCGGCGACAAGCAGCGTGTGCGACTGGGGACGATTCGAGTAACGATGCGCGATGATGCGAGTTTGAAGCAACGAGGGATGAAGTTATTAAACACCTTTTTAGATAGGGCAGTCGGTGGAGGATCGGACGGGAAGAAGGGGAAGGGCGACGTTTGGGTCTCACTTGCACGGTAGGCGCCCTGTTTCTCCGCCCCGGTTCGTGGACTGATATCGCATGGTAGTTACGACGACAACCTTGTAGAGCTGCTTGAAGGATGGGAACAGCGAACCCGATCTACTGAACGTGGTATTGGCCACCGAGCGCATAATACCCAAGCCGACAAGGATGAGAAGGAGGGTGAAGTTGCGCTCGAGAAGATATTTGAAGATGGGACGTGGGACAACAAGAAGATGGTTCGGAGCTTTGCGCGGATGGGTGTGACGGATCCCGGTGATGTCACCGAGGTTAAAGTTAGTGACAAAGACGTAAGTCCCTGGTTTAATCAGTGAACAACTAAACTGAGTGAATGATAGGCTACTATCAAACGCACGCATGTCTTACACCCGCTTAAATACTCCAAATGGGTCAAAGTGGACAAGAAGAATGCGTCCAGAGGGTCTCGCTTGACCGTACCCGGCGCATATAGGGGCAGTGGAGACGATAGCGATGCTGCTTCTGCAAGCTCGATGAGCACTACTGCGACCGGGGTAGCCGCCGCCGTCACTGAGGCCAAAGAACGAAAAAAATCGACCGGAACTGAGGAGTCTGAACAAGAGATGGAAGAGGTAGAGATTAACCCGGGCGTGATCCTAGACGCTAGACGGGAGGTTCGGGCGAAACTTTACATGGGTCAGGTGCGTCTTGGTGTTTTATTCCGATCAAAGCTGTTTGACTTAGGATGTTCATAGGTCCCAATGGGGTGGATGTGGTTCATCCCTGCTTTCCACTTCGCAGACGACGCAACCGAAACGACGATCCAACTCACCAGGAAGGATGTCGACTTTCCTCTCGGTGTAGGCGCCTGGATCGAGGGCGTCGAACTCGTACTCACCCGGGTCGACGACGAGACTATCCAAACACTCGACGAGCCCACTTCCACTCGCGCCGGACTCACGCACGAAATTATTCAAGAGCCAGCTTCCACCGTTCAAGTTTCGAGCCCTATCACTCAAAGTCCGGGTCCCAACGTAAGCGATGGCATTCAGGCGCGCGATACTCTCCAGAGCGAGGGTCCCCAGATCCGCGTGCTGACGTCTGACGAACCGCCCAGTAGGATGATAAGCCCTGAGAACGAGGAGCAGAAGACGAAGGGCAAGGGAGAGTCCGAGGCGGGTGGGCTAGTGCATAGTTTGGGTCGATTGATGGCGGGAGGGGGCGTGAAAGGGGCTATTAATGCATCTCAGGCTACTGAGTGAAGAGCTGATACGTATAACATATATCGATATCTTGAACGCATGAATTGAAAACATATAATATTCATTGGCTCGTCACAGTCGCAGACTAGGTGGGCTGCACGTGCGTAATCGTTTTGCGAAGTATATTGACTGGTCCACAAAAGATGTTCTCTGACGATTTCTCAAACAAATGTGCTTCCAGCCATTAGACCCCAAGTCGTTTGACCCTGGCGTGAGTAGGTCTCACGAGCCTGAGACTACGCTGGATTGCGAGGTTACACTGCTGGGTGGCGGGGGAATGGCCACCGGATGCACGTGATCGTGACGCGCCACTACTTATACAGTCGTTACCCCGATAATAAAACCTGGCAGTCATGGAATGACCGCGAATAAGAGTTCTACCCGAGGTCGTCCGGCGATCTATTTGAATTAAGTCTCGGTTGATTATTAAGTGGCAGTGGTGGATTACTAAGTGGCAGTGCACCTGGCGCGAAGAAGGCACCAACGCGCGATTTGTGTGCACCGACGCCCGCCCTCCCAGCGGTGGTTGAGTCAACATGAAGTAGAATACACTAGAATATTACGATGGTATATAATCACCTCCTCGCAGCGTTGGAGCGCACTTTAGAACTTCTTTTACCTGCATTCTAAGCCTACATTTGCGCATATAACCTTAATTTCAGGTGAGTTATGTACCATTTTGATTGAGTACCTTAACTTACACATTGAAGAAGATATGCCCGCCTCGAAGGTTGTCTCGAAACGCCCAGTTTCTGCAGTTGTACCTCCCAAACCGCCCGTTAAGCGGCATCGATTGACATTACAAGATCGCCTCGATATCGTCAAATTCTGCGAGACGTATCCCAAGCTCACCAATTCAGAGGCAGCATGGGCACTTCGTCGCCGTGGCTATATCACTCTTAGCCCTTCGTCAGTTTGGCGTATCAAGGCATCGAAGGAGGAGCTACGAGCTTTGGCACGCAACCCAAATGAACTGCGGTTCAAGCGGGTCCGTCGGGTTGAATACCCTGACGTCGATCTTGCGCTCCAGATTTGGATCCTGCAGAAGCAAGGAGTGCGTTTAAGACTTACGGGCGATGTTATTCGAGCCAAGGCTCGTTATTTTGCCCAAAGGTTTGGGCACCCGAGCGATTTCCTTTCTTTATCTGGTGGATGGCTGGAAAGCCTGAAGGCCCGTATGGGTTTACGGCAGTTTCGCTATCATGGAGAGGCAGCTTCAGCTCCAGTCAGCACCCTTGGCACCGAAATCTTGCGTGTACGCGCACTCCTTAAATCACGTCACCCCCGCGACATCTTTAACTTCGACGAGTCAGCCTTATTCTATATGCTCGTACCTGATAGGGGTCTAGCAACCTACCAGATGGCAGGGCTGAAGGGCAACAAGACCCGTCTGTCTGTTGCGCTTTGCGCAAACCAAGACGGCTCAGAAAAGCTCGTTCCGCTCATAATTGGCCACGCACGGCGACCTCGGGCATTTGGAAGGCGGGATGGGCGAGAACTCGGGTACGATTACTGGTGGAACACAAAGGCATGGATGACAGGTTCAATATGGCAAGGGTGAGTACAATTTCCAACATATATGCGCGACTTTTTAAGCTAACCTTGTTTTATAGATGGCTCGCCAATCTTAACGAAGAGATGGCACGCCAGGGTCGTCATATATTGCTACTTGTTGACAATGCCCCGTCGCACACGCACGATCCCACTAAATACCCCAATATCCAGATTGAGTTTTTTGCTCCAAATCTGACCGCTTGGATCCAGCCCAACGATGCTGGCATTATTCGCTGCTGGAAAGCGCACTATAGACGTTTGTTTATTCAGCAAGCCATCGAGCGCGACGAAGCAGGCGATTCCGATATCTACAAAATCGATCAACTTGTGGCAATGTCGATGATCCACGATGCTTGGGATCAGGTTACTCCGGAGACCATCCGCAACTGCTGGGTACATACAAAACTCAGTGGCCCTGATCCCGAGCCATCTTTGGAGGCTCCACTAGCGCCAGTAGGATTTAGCGAGGCGAAAGAATCATTGTTGGCATTACAAGCCAGCTTAGACGACTTCCAAAAACGCCTCAACGTCGCCTCGCTTGAACCCGCCAGCGCCACAGACTTCACGGGACTTGAGGGTCCAGTCCCAACCGAGCAGGAGTGGAGTGACGACGAAATTATCGAGCAGGTGGAGGCCGAGATGAAGCAGGCAGATGCAGATATGCGGGGAGAAGTCCTCTTCGATGATGATGCGGACA
The DNA here is from genome assembly GCA_025200755.1 of Ceratobasidium sp. C01. NCBI lineage: Eukaryota > Fungi > Basidiomycota > Agaricomycetes > Cantharellales > Ceratobasidiaceae > Ceratobasidium > Ceratobasidium sp. C01. Next base: position 9,019 of record JANWGL010007566.1, on the reverse strand, counting down.
TTGCGGACACTGCGGACACTGCGGACACTACCCAACCACCCAATCCAACCACCGCAACGCCAGCGCACCTTCACGCCAATCGAGCCGAGGCTCTCGCATCGCTTCGTACGCTTCAAAATTATCTTTCCCAGTTCGATGATCCTCAAATCCAAGCCGGATTTCTTCTTTCTGATCTCAGCGCTCCGTTACCTCAGCTTTGATAACGATGTATATATTCCATTCTAAGCATAAAGTACAATCGTTTGTAATTCTAATTTGATTAGCCGGCTATTTGGCCAATACCGTGATGGCGGAATGACCGCTAATAAAAATACCACCGACCCGTTCCATCATGGGGGTTTTGACTGTATTCGCCGGATGCAGAACATCTCTTACTCCCAACCTCGTCCAGTTCTCGGTCATCCAGTGAGCCTAGTGTCTTTTTATTCGCGCCAGCCGCTAAATCTGGCAATGTATGCGCAGGTTTGTCAACATGTCCGAGTCGAAACACGCGCCCTCGCCCCCCGCGAAGCGCCCAAAGCCGTCTGAGACACCACAAGGGGCATTTGGTGATATCGCGCATGCGGGTGGTGGGTTATTCTCCCCGGTCCCAGATATTGTGCTGACAGCTACATAGGTGGCTCAGACGTGACTCCCCGCGCCACGTCGTCCGAGGTGCAGCCCGAAACGGTCTCGCAGCCGGGCGAGGCGTCGGCCACAACTGACGCAAAGACTCAGGTCAATTCGTCTGAGTGTGGTGTGTACAAGAGGTTTGAGTATCCGCAACCTTGCTGATGTTCGTAGACCCCCAGCCGGAGTCCAACGGTGGCAACCAGCGTGATTCGGAAGCCGACCGTCAAGAGTCTGAACCTCAGTCCGAAGGTACGCTTTTATCAGGCTGCAAGGACGTACTAACCAAAGTCTGTATCTGCAGAAAAAGACAAAGAGGCAACCGCGGTAAAAGGTAATGCTCAGTCTCCTATCCGTCTATCGTTAATTAACTAGCTTCTTAGGTGAACGGCTATCTACTATGTATCAGATGATTAATTAAACAGCTTATTCTCTCGTCTCAGCTAGGAGGCGAAGAGGTCGGTGTCCTAATTTTGATATTAATTCGCTCCTAACCGCATACATGCAGCACGCGCGAGGAACAATCGAGTCACGCCCGCGTCCCGCAACGTACCTCCCGCTACGGACCCGAGGGCCGAGATCTTTAGCCTGGCTATTGCCTTGGCCCAGGCAGAGCGGGGTGCCACTCAAGCTCGAGCGCAACTGGCTGCGGTGCGGGCCGAACGTGCGGAGCACAAGGCTAAGCTTTGGATGTCTCTCACCCCAGTGGAGCGTGAACACTACTCGGCAATCAAGCGTGCCAAGGCTGAGTCTACATTGTCCATACTACGTAGCAAGGAGATCCAGCTGCGCATTGAAGAACTAACCTTGGAGAATCGCAAACTGCAAGCCGAGAAGCTCGCACTGGACCAAGAACTTCTACGGATGGATAGCGCAGCGGAGAAGAAGGAATAGGCGAATGAGGTCAAGGCGATGAGGGCAACCATTCGACGCCTCGAAAAGTAAATTGCACACCCATGTATTTCTGAGTGCTTGTACCAATCAAAGCGAACGTTTTTGTCATTTGCGTTTTTGACGCTTGAGTTACCTATTTAGTGAGATGACTAAATGTTCCAATAATATTCAAGGCAACTTACACCCGACCGCCACCCGCCACGGGGTCACGGATGGCCAAATGTATCCCAAACTCACAAACCCACCTGTCGCCCGACGGCCTGCTTTATCCACATGCGATAAATATCGCTCCTCGCTCCCCAATAACCATTAGGCAAAACCTAAAACGTAGCTACACTTTCAAAGTTTTTCTTCGGTGACACAACTCCCCAGCTTGACCTACCCTCTGTTGCTACAGCTACCGCACCTGCTCCCCAAATGTGTACCGCCGAAGCCTCCACTCCCGTCCAGCCGCTGCCGCTTCAGCTGCAGATTACAGCAAAGGTAAACATGGTCGGGAAGCAGTTCGCTGGTATTATAACTGAAGCAGCTAGATTAACGAAGGAATGATTGAACTAACCGATCGAGTGCTCGTTTAAAGTCGAGCCATCCAGGTGATTGCTTTTCAAACCCTTTTGGCTACATGTTAAGCGTCCCTTCCTGTAGACCGGTGCCCCCGAGATCAAAGAGGTAGGATATTGGTTCGATACGGTTATAAAAATAATACTGGGACTGTTTACCGCTTTCTTGGTACGTTCCACGCTTGTCTATATGTCATCTGACGACGTTTAATAGGTACAAGTGACGCCTGGCGTTGGTGGAGATAACCTCCAAGCAACTACGTTTACTCTCTGTTGTTGAGATATTGCCTGGCTCGTAGCGAGATATAGGGTGTATTGCTTCAACCAATGGTGGTGACGTCGGCGCGATTATGGATTATGGTAGTCAAAGGGTTGCGTGCGAGTATGCATGCCCTCTACCAATGGTGTACGTTTGTTTCATAAGACGCTAAATGAACTTGTGGATTGCTATTTAATAACGATAGTTAACGTAGAAATCGACCGTTTCCCGCTTCCTAAGGGCTATCCTCTGCAGAAACTGTTCTTTTAAAAATGTTTGGCATTCTATACGGGCTGTTGGGTCGTATCGTTCAATCGTTTTTCGGGGAGTACAAGGCGAGAACGTGTAAGCAATCACTTTCCAATGTATAGCTCGCCGAATATTGTCCTCAACATCCCAAGTTTCAAGATTTTACTACCGTGGTGGGGAGCCTGATATTTGTGACGTTTGAGTGGAGCTGAAACATCATAAGACAGAATATTTTGCTGACTTTACTTCTCTACCCATTTACTTATAGGACGAGGCATTTCTGTGGATGCTGGGGATCTCCAACTTTCCGGCTGGATCATGTTTCCAAACCCAAAAATCTTGGTTCGATGTGGGCGCGATGTTACTACCCGCCCTTCTGAGTCGTGGAGTGTTGAGATATACAAAGGTTCATTAATGGACCTTCAAGTTTGCTCAGCGACGATCAGTTTTTAAACCAAACCGGATTTGCAGATGAACAATTGTTCAGTCGTTATAGTCAAGAAACCCAGTCCCAGGTACGTCTCGGTGTTCAATCTTGGTTATGATATAATTTATCACGCATACAACTCTCAATAGGCTGGACGTGGTTCATTCCAGGTTTCCATCTCACAGGCGACGTAGCCGAAACGACGATCTAGCTCACTAGAAACAATGTTGATTTCCCCTCGGTATCACTGTTTAGATTGAGGCGTTGAACCGACAACGAGACCATCCAGACGCTGGACGAACCCACTCCCACTCGCGCCAGGTGCGAGCGCAAAATTATTCAAGAATCAACTTTCATCCTCCAAGATTCAAGCCGCAACGCCCAAAATCACGGTCCCGACGTGGTGGATGGTTCAAGTGCGCGATACCCTCCAAAGCGAGAGTCCTTATCTGCGCGTGCTGATGCCTGGCGAACCGCCTAGTAGGATGGTCAATCCAGCGAGCTACGAGCAAAACACGAAGGGCAGGGGAGAGTCGGACGCTGGTGGGCTGGTGCGTAGTTTATGTTGGTTAATGGCGGCACGTATGCGAAGGGGGCTATTCTTGCATCTCAGCCCGCCAAGCGAACAGGTTGAGGTGGCAGATATATACCGATGCCTTGAATGGGTAGATCGAAAACATAAAATTATCATCGTATCATTACAACTGCGCACTAGGTGGGCTGCGTACATGCAATCACGACGCCAAGCACACTGGCCTATAAAATAATTTCCCTCACGAATTTTCTAATGCTAGTGCCTCCCATCATTCAATCACAAGTCGATTGCCCTTGGTATAGGCCTTACGAGCGTCGTTGGGTAAACCCTGAGACTACACTGGATTGCGAACGCTAGCCAATGCCAGGTGAGTGGCGGGGGAACGGCTGACCGATGCACGTGACCGCGACGCGCCACCACTTATATTCGCCGGATGCGGAGTCCTCCTACTCCCAACCTCGTCCAGCCCTCGGCCTTCCAGTGAGCTGAGCATATATTACACGTCATCCGCTAAATCATATCATGTATGCGTAGATTTACCAACATGGCGAAGTCGAAACGCGCGCCGTCGTCGCCTGCGAAGAATCCGAAGCCGTCCAAAACACTGCGCGGGACACCTCGTAGCACCACGCATGTTGGTGGTAAGTGGATATTCTCAGCTGTAGATATTGTTTTAACAGCCACATAGGCGAGCTAGTCGTCGACCCACACGTCAAATTGACCAAGGTTCAATCTAGAGTGGCCTCACAGCCGAGCAAGGTGTCTACCGCAGCAAAGGATGCAGAGGTTCTAGTCATTTCATCCGATTCCGGTATGTGCAAGTGGCGTGATCATCGATGTATTCGCTCATTTTCGTAGACTCCCAGCCGGACCCCAACGGCGGGGACCAGAGCGATTCGGAAGCCGACTACCAACAGTTTGAATCTCAGTCCAAAGGTACGACTTTTTCGAACTGTAGAGCCGCACTGATTTTATCTTCAGGGAAATATAAAGAGGATATCATGATAAAAGGTACTGCTCAACTTTCTATTCGTTTTTCGTTGATTAATTGGCTTCTTAGGTGAACGACTAACCTGCATACATTGGAATGTTGGGCTAACTAGCTTATCGTTCTCGTTTCAGGGAAGGCGACAAGATGTACGTATTCTGTCTTTGACATCAACGTGTCCCTGACCGCATAGATGCAGCACCCGCGGGGAGCGCTGGAACCACCCCCGTCTACGAGACCGCCGGTCAAACACATTTCAAGCGCACAAGCTCACCAGCTATTCGGCTGCCTACTGGTATCGACAACCTAGACTTTTTGTCTCCCGCTCCTCAAGAACTACCGGCCAGAGTTCAAGACGAAGTCGCATTTTCGGAGTATTTTTTCGGCGGCATGACTACTCAACACGATCCACCCTCTGCCGCCACAGCCACAGCGCTTGCCCCCTCGACGTCCGCTGCCGCACCGCTCGTTGTCCGCCCGCCACCGCTCCGCCCGCCGGTCGCACCAAAGGGAAGTAAGATCGGGAAGAAGTATGCCGACAGCTTGAATGAAATGGTTAGATCGGGCAAGATGAAGGAATGGTCAGCCTGGGCGGAGGCACTGCTCAAGGCAACAGCTAAGGACGTGGAATGAATCTTTCAACCTCTCTGACCCGCAAGCTCGGAAAGATTATTCACCTTAAACCCGAAATCCTGTAAAGATTCTGAAAAATAAAATGTTAGCTTGCGTTTTGTGAGTCAGTGAACCTCAGCTGACTAAAACCTTCAACTGCGAGGTGTAAAAGGACGAGCCACCTAGTATGATGATAACACCCGATAACGAGCAGAAGACACAGGGCGGGGGGAATCAGGTGCAGTAGATTATACAATTATTATTGGATAAACCCCGAAACTGCGCTGGATAGCGAACGTCAATCAATGCTGGGGTGGCGGCGAGGCAAATGATACACGTGACCGCGTCGCGCCACCTCTTCACACTCACCGGATGCAGAGTACCCCTCTCTCCCAACCGCGTCTGGTCCCCGGTCGTTCGGTGAGCATAGTGTCGTTCTCTTAACGCAACCCACTAAATCCCGCCGTATGTGGGTAGCCTCAACAACATGGCCAAGTCGAAACGGGCGCTGTCCTCGCCTGCGAAGAACCCAAAGCCGTCTAAGACACCGCGCGGCGCACTTATTGACACCACGCGTGCGGGTATTACGTGGTTATCCCCAGCCTTATATATTGACCTGACAGCTACATAGGTGAACTAGTCGTTACTCCGCGCGTCAAATCGTCCAAGGTTCGATCCAAGGTGGCCCCACAGGCGAGCAACGCATCTACCGCAGCAAGAGGCATGGGGGTTCAGGTTGATTCATCTGATTCCGGTATGTGCAAGCGACGGGAGCATTTTCAGCTTAGCTAACTTTTATAGACTCTCCACCAGAGCTGAACGGTGAGGATCAGAGCGATTCGGAAGTGGGTCACCAGGAGTCTAAACCCCAGCCCGAAGGTACGCTCTCCTTGGACCACAGGGCCACGCTAATTCCACCCATAGTAAAATATGAAGAGGGTGCTACGGTAAAAGGTAATACTCACTTTCTATTCGTGTATTGTTAATTAACTGGCCTCGTAGGTGAACGACTGACCAGCATATCGAAGAGTTGATCTAACCCACTCACTTGACTAATCCCAGGCGAGGCAGTAAGAGGTACGTATCCCAATTTTGACATTCATTTATTATTAACCGCATATACGCAGCACCCGCGAGAAATCGCCAGGTCGCACCTGTGTTTCGCGATACGGCCCTCACCGTCAACTCGTTCATAGACAAGAAGATTGAAGTCCACCGTCTGGCTATCATCAAAGCCCAAGATGAGCTGGCTGTCGTTCAAGCTCAAACCGAATTGACTGCAGACAAGGCCAAACTTTTGGAGCGCGAAGCCGCGTTTCAGGCGTCTCTTACCCCGGTGGAGCGCGAAAACATCTCAGCAATTGAGCGTGCAAGGGCTGAGACCGCGTTGGCCGAACTACGTACCAAGGAGGTCCAACTACGCATTGAAGAGTTATCTTTGGAAAATCGGAAACTCCAAGTCCGGATTCTCACTCTAGAACAAGAAGGTCAACGGAAAGACAGCGGGTCGGAGAAGAAATAGGTGGATGGGATCAAAGCAAACCTTCGGCATTCTGAAATTAAATCGCTCCCTGTATTCCTTAGTGCCTGTACCAATCAAAGCGAAGGTTTTTGTCACTTGCGTTTTCGACGCTTGAGCTACCTCTTTGGTGAGATGACCAATAGACCCAAACTATTTCCGGCAACCGCCTGAGGTTAAGCGCCGGTCACCGCTTTGCTTGGCATCTCATGTGTTATCCGGGAACACTGAGGCTGGGGGGTAGCACGAGCAATACATAAATCATGTCCGATCATGAGGACGCACTGAGGACACATGGCGCGCTAGAGCATCGGCAAGCTGTTTCCAGTCTGATTTTAGGGTGGTGCGAGTGCTAAATTTAGAGCTGCCCTTCAGCACCGATCATATCCCAGCCGCCCCCATCCACCCCCTCACTAGTCTCACCGGCGAAAGCCCCTCTGCTTTTTGGTCGTAACTTGGTTACATGCGTGATGCTTGCATGCTGATCAAGTCGATCTTACGAAGGCTCGCTCTCCGAAGACGCCGCTAGGCATGTATGTTAAGACTATAATGAAGCGTCGATACCCCGAGCGCCCCTGTCAAACCCGGGGCCGAAACCGGGGTATCTATCAGGGAAACGGAGTGGAATAGACCCAGTACCATGCGCGGCGCAGTGAGGTACGCCTACATAGCTCACAACTGAATAGATCAGTTTGCGGCTCGGTTGCGGTTGCCGCTGATCAACAGGAGGGGGCTTCGGTGATGGTCTGAAACTCCCGGCGCTTAAGCTCTTTCGGTGCCGAAAAGTAACCATAGGAGAGACCTTATGAGGTCTATTCAGTTATGATAGGAATTTTCTCAGTGCAAAGTAGCATATTCAGACACGCAGCCCCTCTATTACGCTCACAAACACTCGAGGAGGGGGGGACTTTACGACAAGCCTAGTTACACTAACCTCTGGTTGGTTGACCGAAATGACCGCGTGCAAACTATTGAATTCTAAGGCGCGGCGCCAGATATGGACGTGGCACTTATATTCGAAGGTTTCGGCTAGAAAGTAAAGCGCGCTCCGATCGAACCTCAAGTCAGAGTCTTTTCATACCAACTCTGGTGGAAGCCAAATCTCTGAGTCGCCAAAGCTAGCTGAGGCCAGTGGTACGGGACTTGTATGATGCATCTGTAGTAGTATCTGAGACACTTAGTTGGATTGAGAGAGACTTTGAGCAGGTGGGTTTCGCTGCCACCAAATCGGCGTAGCCACGCCATAGCCACAGGCTGGGTCATGAACTTCCTGATAGCACATCTATTATACTTGTAGCCAGTCTTGGATTCCCGGCTCGCCAGAATCAGTCAATACCGCAAGAGCGGGCTGCCACCTCAACTCTTTGAGTCAATGTCGGTTGAATTGTCGGTTCAAGTGCTTGGTTGAATGAAATGGGTATGTCCCTGTTCCGAATTGTGACTCGGATACCGGAGTGTAGCGCTCTATGGACAGGTTTCCTATATATATTATCGCATGAACGAGGGAGTCACAGTGGGTACTCGAATGTCACCTGTCTCCCCATTGTCTCGCTTCAATAGTGGATATACCTCTGGTACTTAGTTGTAAAGTTGTATGCGTGATATCTGCACGCTCATCAGGCTGATCTTACGAAGGCTCGCTCTCCTAAGAAACGCCAGACATATATATTGACACTAGAAACCACAGTCGATTCAACAAAACCAACGATATCAGAGAAGGCAGAAGACCCTCCCAGGAGTGAAAAATTAGTTAGTGCAGCTGAAGGAGCTCATCGCGTCGTCGTTGCTGAAGTCAGCGAGGTTGGTGATGCCTATTTGTCTACATGAGCACCTCAAAATCCATAGACCAGAGTATATGCGTACCTGGGAAGATAACACCTCCGGTCGCGCGACCGGTACAGCAAGGGTCACTGTGGATTTGAACTCGGTCAGCGTATGAACTAACATTAGCCTTTAGCTGATTATTACCTAAAGGTAGTGCAGGTCAATCCCTGGTCTGGACCGAAGCTGGAAACGAGGTCGTTGAAGTTATCGCCTACGGCGACGCACTGGCCAGAGCTAGGCGTTATGGTCGTAAGCGTCTTGTCCAAAATTGAAAACACTGCTACTTACTTGAAACCACTAACATTGGCCTGTCGTTATACAGGTAAGTTAGTTCGACCAGACGACGAGAAGATCTGGCACTCACGCAGTTGCCTGTAAAGTTCGGATCGGTGCAGAAGAACACCCCGCCAATGGCTCGTTTCTGAAGAGAAAAAGGAAACTGATTAGGACCGAAAGCTAAGGAGCGACGCTGAAACCCACAGCGACGGTGTCCTTGGATGCATTGCTGGGGTCGAGCTCAACGGGAGTGATGGTCTTGCCGTC
>JANWGL010007562.1:0-11899 GCA_025200755.1 Ceratobasidium sp. C01 | reverse complement strand
TCGCTAGGTTCGAGACAGTTTCTAATGTCCTTGCGCACCGATCTATGCCGCGTACCATCTGCACTCCGGCGACTTGATGCACCTCCACCTTATGTACCTCGGCGACGGGTCCGAGCATTGGACGTGGGCGCGGGTTGGTCGATTTTCTCTTGATTCTGTTGCATTTACTCACTAGCATTCTTTGCTTTCTTTAGGTATCGGACGAGTAACATCGACGGTACTGCTGCCGCTAGTTGACGACGTCGTCTTGGTTGAACCGGCAGAGCATTTCATTAACAAAGCCATACAGGAATCTCATACTTGGCAAGGCATTCAAGACTCCACCAAGAGCGTCACGTTTGTGCGCTCTCCGCTACAATCTTTCAACATTTCAACAGTACCCGAAGGTCATCGCGTAGGGCGTCAGGCAGATGCCTCCACCGAGACCGGATTTGATGTCATTTGGTGCCAATGGTGTTTGGGCCACCTCACGGATACCGATCTTGTCGAGTTTTTCAAACGCAGCAAAGCGGCTTTGAGAGGTCCAGAGAATCCTCAGAGGCCGCAAGACGCTGGGGTGATTGTTGTTAAGGAGAACACGACGGAGGACGAGGCGGGTGGTGAACCCTTCACTGTCTATGCGGATGATGATTCGAGCGTGACAAGGTGTGTGCCTTTAATTTATGTGTCGTCTATGTGCTGACGATATATGCAGGTCAGACGCGGCATGGAGGTTGTTGTTCAAAAGGGCTGGGTTGACTGTAATTAAAGATGAAGTGCAGAACGGACTTCCTGAGGGACTTTTAGAGGTAAAATCGTGAGTCTTCCAAACTTATTCGTTTTGCCCGCGTAATCTCAAGCCGCCTCACGTAGATATTGCCTTCGTTAACTGCAACCTGTATGCAAGCAATCAACTTCTATAACACCCTAAAGTACAAATGTCAAGAATATATTAAGCAGCGAGTCATTGTATACAACAGATTAGACACCAAAACAAAAGGTCCAGGTTACCATCCACCTCCGCCACCACCACTTCCACCTCCACCGTTATTACCCCATCCAGAATTTTGTCCACCGCCGTTGGCACCAGTACCCCAGCTTCCTCCTCCTTCGTTATTCGAGTTGGCATCAGAGTCGCCCCATCCGCTTCCGCCTCCACTGCCTCCACCACCGTCCTGGTTGGTGTTGAGCATCCGCGCACGCTCCGGGTTCATGCCAGCTGGTGGGCCACCCCAGACGCCTGCCTGCTGCGGTTGTGCAGGTGCCGCATAGGGGTTAGGTGTCCGCGCGGCGTACGGGTTTGGAGTTTTCCCTCCCGCATACGGATTTGGCGTTTTACCGCCCATTGCGTGACCGGGCGTGCGATGACCAGGTGTTCGTGCGCCTGTTGTGACGATAGTTTAGTTAGGATGCGTCAGCGACTGTAATTTGTGGACCGTACCTCCTGGAGTCATGCGCCCAGCGGCATATCCTGGCGTGCGAGCCGCCGTTTGAGGAGTGGAGTAGCGCATCTTGAATGCGTTACAGAGATCGGGCACCGTCGGTACAGGGGTATCGATGAGAACGTAGCCTTCGGGGATAACGCGTACAGGCTAGGGCAATGGGTCAGAGGAAATACAACTGGCGGAACAAGAGATCTTACCCAAGTCTGAATAGGTGCATTTTTGTTCGCAAGGAAAGAAAGATTAAAGTAACCGGGTTTTGTTCGGTTCAGACCAAATGCGTAAATACTTTTTGTCGGGTGCATAATAACGAACTCCTTGAGCGCCTTGTCTGCATTTTTAGAAATGGTTTAGCATTATGTTCTGCATGATAAGGCGAGTTAACTCACGAAGTTCAGCTTCAGATCCAGCCTTGTACTTCTCATGCGCAATGAGCTCCTCGACCTTGCGCGCCATCGCATTGACGTGGTTGACGATCAACTCATCCAGATCGGAATATTCGTACTTCCCGTCGATGATGAGCTGTTTCCCAACGTTTTGCTCTCCGGGATTACCACTCGGGTCCACAACGTCTGCGTCAACGCCGTCAGTCAAATTGTGAAGAACTGCGGCAATGAGATTTACTCACCAATGTGCTGGTATACCCCCTCGTCAACCTTCCACGTAACAGCCAAATGCGTGGGTCCCTTGGACGATGGTCGAATAACCACATCTCCACGATGTTGGTTCGCAAGGTATTGATGGGCTTGTGTCGAGTTGAAGTTGTGGAAGTTTGGATGTTTAATCATCCTGCGCGACGATTCGGCTGCGCGCATTTTCTTCCTGTGCAACTCATCTTGCAGGCGCTGCGCGGCAGTCTTGTCGTAGTACTGGTCGAACTTTGGGATCCTGGTTTGAGCGTCGCCGTTCTCGATGTCAGTTGCTCGTGCAGAAAGTTCAACGGAGAGCTTGTTGAGGTTGATAGCGATGATAACGGCTTGAATTGTTTGGCCCTTGCGGAGGACTTGCTCAACGGATTGCCCAGGCTCGCGGTCGATATACTCCAGGTTGATGATTCCATCGACGCCGGAGTCGAGACGAACGGAGACGAACGACTTCATGATTCGAAGCACGGAGACAGAGATAACACGACCAGCTGCGAGGGTTTTCATAGTCTCACCTGAGAGCGTGGTCATGACTCTCCATTCATCAGGCGCAACGAACGGCTCGCGTTGATCTCCAAACGGCCTCAAAAGTTCCTCGCGGATCATGTTCAAGGTATGTCGCTTTTGCTCATTGCTCATATTCTTGAGCAACTGAGCAAAGTCATCGAGCGAGAGCTCTTCGAGTTTCTGCACATTGTCGTCTTTTTGCATCAGTTCGTAGACGATAATCGACGGGTGCTTCCCAACAACGTCTTCATCGTCGATCTCGAGCGCGTCGACGGCCATCTTCCTCGCCAAGTCGTAGTCCTCGTAGTGGATCCGAGTCTCGTCGAGTGGGTCGGGGACGTCGTCATAGCTATCGCGCACTCGAGTGGTCTCCTTGCTATCAGGGTCCTGGGGGATGTACAAGAAACCACAACAATTGATGAAGATCTGTGTCGCGACCAATGCTTGCTTGATGAAGTTCGTCCGGTTAACCACATTTCCGCCCTAAAATAATAGTCAATTCCCGTCCAACGCCCGAAATATAAGGAGCACGTACAATGGATCCAAGCTTTTTGATTAACGCCTCCGCCTTGCGAGGTCCCAGGCCAGCAACGTACGGCAAGAGTGCTCGATGGTAGGGGTCGTTCACAGCACGGTTGATGTCAACCCCAACGTTGTTCACAATGTTTACAATGGCTCGCTCGAGAGCAACTAGCAACTTGTCTTTTGGAATCTAAAGTTGAATTATCAGTCTCACGTTTCGATCGAACTAAACACCTATTATGCTCACCAAATGCTGCGCCTCAATATAGGTAATCGCCGCCAAATCACTCCCCAGGGCTGCATATTCGTTCAGCGGGCTCTGGACGTACCGCGCCATTGACACACAATATCGCGCAATAAGCGGCAGTGCGCTAAATTCAGTCGCAGCACGCGGACTATGCTGGTATATGCGCGCAACCTCGTCATAGCCGTACATGAGCTCTGGCAGTCGTTCGTCCCCGTTGCGCGCAGAAGTATTGGCCGTGTTATTGTTGCTTTGACTAGCGGGTTTATCACCCCCGTTGTTGTCACCCCATCCGCCGCCACCGCCGCCACTGCCGGAGGCGGTATTATTGTCGCCCCAACCTCCCCCGCCGCTTCCGCTTCCGCTGGCACCCCCACCTCCCCAACCTCCACCTCCCCCAGCTTCGGAAGCCTGGTCTCCCCAGCCTCCTCCACCACCACCTGCGGCACTTTGGGAACCCCATCCCCCAGTCTGGCTAGCCTGCTGAGTGGGGGCCGGTGCACCCCCGGCTCCGCCCTCGCCACCAGCTGGTGCGTCCTCATCCGTGTCTGGCAACCCCAATGCCTCCCTCACGCGGCTCATCAAATGTTTCGTCGCCACCGTAAACCCAGAAATGACGATCGCGTCCGGTTTGCGACGTTTAATAAGATCGAGGAACTCTTGGCGGTTGTCCGAATCTGAGAGATTGTCGAGTCGAAGGTGTTCACGGAAGCGGCCCTCCTCGTCCAGGAAGACAAGGTGAATCGGGTCCTTATTAGGTTCACCCTTACCCCAAGACATGGCGAGAACTGAGGGGACATCGTCAGCCCCGACGAGGTCTTTGGGCCGACAGGGGGCAACGTTGACGCGCTGTAAAGGAAGGATGAGTCATGCTTGCGAATAAGTTGTACGAAAGGTGTTGTGTGCTGACCTTTTCCAGATGCTCCGCCGCTTTTCCTGCCAGATACTCCTCAACCTCGTCACGTAGCCACTCCTTTGTCCAGGCAACAGCCTGAGGAATCAAATGCTTGTCTAACGCCTCCTTAATGACAGCTCGGCGTTGCTCATTCCATGCTTTCGCAGAGTCACTGAAACTATCCGAAGCATATGCGTTCTCGAGCGCAGTCGTAATTTCGTGCGTACGGTTGCGTGACGTAGTGATTGTCACATTCAAGAGAAGCTCAGATTCCGCAGCGAGGATGTGGAGGTATTGAGCGGACTGGGTAAGCGCTTCGACAGGCTTGTCAACAAGGAACTTGAAACTCTAGAAAACGAGAGCCAAAATGTCAACAATAAGCAACGAAAATCACATAAAGCAACTCACATAACATGCGTGAGCCTCGTCGATTTTTGTCTTTCCCTTCTCCGTGGGCTCGCAGCTAAGCAGAGCTTGTTCCTTGAACTGCATCCGGATAGTCTCGCGGAGACGGGGGTCCCGACCAAGTTCGGTGGCTATAATCATCCTCGCCATGCTGAGCGCGTCCTCCGTGGTAGGATTGCTTTCCGTGATGAACTGCTCCGCATAGGCGTACGGAGGGAGGTCCTGGTCATCAGGGAAATTGGCTTTTTGGCCTGCATTGGAGAAGTTTTCCGCGATTTGATGAGGGGGCAGACCAAAATCCTATACAGCGAACGTCAACACATGATACGCAAACCAGACAATATTACTCACGTCAGCCAAGCGAGAGATAACCGTACTCCTAGCCACCTCGTAAGCAGACACACGGCTCGGGTTCTTATGTTTCCTTTCCTGATCATCACCCATCGCCTCCATGTCCTTTTTGCGCTGCTTGTATTTGATCGCCAGCCATTCGGTTGCATCCGCCACCATCGAAATGCTTGTAAGATTCGGCAGCAGATGTTTCTCGAAGTACTCGTCCTGCACGCCAAGCCGCCGGAAAGTTCCCTCGAGCGCTGATCTCCGTTCCAAGAGTGCTCGGAATTTCAGACCCAGAATTCCGACTTTCCAAAGTTCATCTCGCGTGAGGAGCTCTACGCGCTGCCGGAAGCCTTGGGAAGGGTCGAAGTGGGAGATATAGTCGCGTCGGTGGACCCAGATGTAAGGAATTTCGAGGTACTGGTTGATCACGTAGTCAAGAGCATTGCGAACAGCCAGAATGAACTGCATGAGGAGCGGGCGTAATTTTCCAGTGGGTTGGAAGTAGTCCTTTTGAGTGCGCTTAGAGAGACGAAGGGCAACCCATTCCGCAGCTTCGTCAAGCTCCTTGTTGCTGAAGGGTTTGGCAGTTGTGGCGAGGGTGGGCGTATCCGAAAGTGTGCTGTTGGTGAGTTGCATACGCTCGGGAACGTCTGCCGCCCGAATGATATCGTCATCAAGCGTAAGATGGCGAGCTCGGATTTCAGAGGGTTCGAATACCTAGCATAGGCTCATTAGCATCACGCGACAAAAACCAAACTCCAGATAAATACTCACATCCTGGTAGGACATCTCCGGCTTAGCTGGTTGCTCATATTCCTCCAAATCCTCATCGTCTAACGCCCAATCGTAGTCCGTGCCGTCTCCAAACACTTCGAAAATCTCGTCCCAGGCACCAGCATCGATTCCTGCGAGTTCGGGACGAGCACCCATGGCTTTCCTTCGCTCTTTTTCGGCGCGGCGCCTCTCCCGTCGCTGTTCCTCGCGCTCTTCTTCGCCCATGCCTGGCTCCTCGTCTAAGTCATCCTCGATAAAATCGTCCATGTCCTCGTCATCTGGGCGACGCTCGTCTTCCCAAATGCGGTTGATGTCGTTCGCGTCTGGCAGAGATTCGTCGTCTGACCCTTGGGCGCGTCGGGCTCGGGGCGCCCGGGTTTCATCTGGTGTTACTGAGCGCGAAGACGACGCACGTCCACGACGAAGCCGAGTGAGGCGGCTGCGCGAGGCGCGAGTGCCAGTGTTCTCCGCCATGAGATCAAGATCATCTTCGTCAAGATCTTCCTCCATGTCTAAGATAGGAATATAAGCCACCAATTGAAAAGACAGACATAGGAGAACTCACCGCGGTGCTTTCTCCTCTTCTTCTTCTTCTTCCGTCGCCGCCTCTCGCTGTCGTCTTCCTCTTCCTCGTCTTCATCTTCATCCACGATGAATCCCTCACGAATGCGCCTTGCCTCAGCTTCATCGTCTTCCCCCTCCTCCGAGCTATCGTCCGTGCCTCCTCCTCCCTCTGCTGTTGGCTCGCCCTCGCCTTCTTCATCCTCCCCTTCCGCGTCTTCTCCATCCCCCACCTCTGGTTCCTTCATCTCGATATCTCCTGGCGCGTCTTCGACGCCCCCTTCGCCGAGCATTGGGTCGTCCACTGCTGCAGCCGGAGAGGACATGGTGGACAAGTGCAGACCGTCTTGGTCGAGAGCTGCAACTTGAAGGTTCACAGTCCGTGGTCTGCCAAGCGCCAAGGTTTATAAGCAGTGACTGGGAAAATAAGCGCCGTGTCGTCACTCCCCACATTCAACCATGGCCACAAAGTATCCTCCTCCCCCTGCTCATCCTCTACGCAACGAGGAATCTTTCGAAATGGACGAGCTTAACGATGAGCCCGTGCCCCCTAATGAGGAAGAAATTATGCCCAAGGCCGTTCTGGAAGGCGAGGCAGACAGTCTAAGCACTTGGGCATGGCTCTCTGCAATATGGCGAGAGTTTATGTTTGCCGTCGAACGAATAGGCTAGCTGACGACTACAAACAAAGGTTGACTTCACTGGCTAGCTGCTTGTTAATATTCCCTCGATTCTTGCTATTCCTCTCCACTCCGCCTGGGGGCCTAGCACGCGAGTCCTTGACCTCACTGGAACAATTCCTTGCGACACAGCTAGGAATCGGTCTCATCGTAGTCTCATTTACGCTCGTCACGTCCGTGAGTGAATTATAAATTTTGTGACCGTTGGTGAAGAAGTGACAACGTGCCCCAGATACCCTCACACCATCCCGCAGATGCAACTAAGATGTATGGTGGCGCACACAACCACCCACTTCTGATCCCCCTTACCGCGGGCTTTTCGTTTATCGCGTTCATATCTTACAACAAGCCCGTTACGGAGATTGGCTCGCTTGGGTTTTTCGTCTTTCTTGGAAATGGCTTTTTGGGATTGTATGGCTCCTACCTGGTGAGCATCTAGAGGATGACCATACTCCTGATGCACTAACTTTCGATACCAGATGCTATTTGAAGGACCTACTGTCAGATCCAAAAAGACTGGGGCAGACAAACACACCTCATCGTTCTTATTTGGGAACAAGAATGCAGCGTCAGTTCAAAAGAAGAAATGGCGCAAAGAGCACGGCCTGTAATCAGACTCTTTCTCGCTCATAGCTGTATTGAACGCATGTATCACGCTTTGATGTATTATTTGTTAACCGTGCTAAATTTGATTTCTTATCCAATACAACATGAATCAAGAATTGAACGTAAACCATTACCGCCCCATACCCATCATGCGCATCATACTGCTCATGTCTGGCATACCTCCTCCGCCCAATCCTGGAAGCCCGCCCATTCCACCACCTCTGGACATTTGTGCCATCATCTCCTCCATTTCAGCAAGCTCTTGCGGGTCGGCGTTTGCACCACCCATCATAGAACGCATCTATTCAATCCAGTTAGCCAAAGGTCTGGTACATGGGTCAACGCAATACACACCATCTCTTGCATACCACCTCCACCTTGCCTCATCTTCTGCAAGTTTTGCAACATACCCGGCGGTAGCGCTCGCTAAATCGCCACCAAAACGTCAGTCGTCTCATAAATCAGCGCATATAGCAACTTTAACGCACCCTCATCTCCGCAATCTGTTGCTGCGACGGCATCCCATTCGGGCCTTTTGGTGGTCCTGCTACCTGCTGCATCTTCTGGATCGCCGACATCCACCCATTCTTTCCGCCCGCCGACTTCGCCATATTCGCCATCATCCGATACTGAATTAACATCTCTTCAACCTCCCGAACGTTCGTCCCGCTTCCTCGTGCGATGCGTATAACACGCGGAGACAGTGCCGTAGGGGTACCATCGGGGGATTTTTCGAGGAAGATCATGCCATCCGAATCGAGTTCGGCCGCGGTCATACTATCGGTTATGAAGAGCATACGTTTCATTCGGCGGGTACCTTCTTCATCTCCTCCTTCAAGCATCTCGGTGGGGAGGCCAGGAATCATAGACGCAAGTTTGCTAATGGGACCCCTATAGTGGACGTATGAGTGGACACAGGGAGGGCATAGAGAGCGCAAGGATGTACATGCTCATCACGCTATTTATTTGCTCCCTCCAATCCCGGATGCTTAGCTTGCCCTCTTCAAGCTTCTTTGCCATCTCTTTATGCTTGTCGGGATTTGATAGCGCCATGTCCTGGATTGTCTCCATCAAGCCTTGCATATCTCCCATCCCGAGCATCTTGGAAATAAATGGTTGAGGGGCGAACTTGTCTAAGTCGGTAAGGTGTTCGCCGACACCTAGGAAGATAATTGGTGTTTGCGTGGCCGCGACACTAGTAAAAAAAATCAAGTTTAAAATAGGACGACGACAATAAACGAGTGGATGCGTACGCCGAGATTGCTCCTCCGCCCTTTGCGTGTCCGTCCATCTTCGTAACAATAATTGCTCCAAAGTTCGAGCTCTCCTTGAACGCCCGACTCTGCGCCTCAGCCGCCTGGCCTACCAAGCGATCCCTTCAGCACCTATCGTGTCTTAGCCTTGCACTTATTCTCACTCACCGATGCTGGCGTCCAAAACAAGTACGGTCATATCCGGCTTCACTGCTTCCCCAATCTGCACCATCTCCTCAAACAGCTCCGCCTCCTGCCGATGTCGTCCACTAGTATCTACAATAATCACATCAAACCGCTCTTTTTTGAACTTGGCTACGCCCTGTGCTGCGATCGCTACGGGGTCCGTTTCGGTGTACGAGCCGAAGTAGGCTACCTTAGCTTTGGTGGCGGATTGGCGAGTTTGATCGAATGCACCAGCGCGGAACGTGTCGGCGCAGACGATGGAGGACTTGAAACCACGTTTTTGGTAGTGGACCGCGAGCTGAAGGAAAACAAAATGAGGATATGTGTGTGGAATTAGCATGAATGGGGAGGTTCAGACCTTGGTACACGTAGTGGTCTTGCCGTTTCCTTGCAATCCGACTGCCATGATCACGTTTGTTTTGCCCTTGACAGGCTTATACGGCTCTACTCCGGGATCGACAAGTTTAACTAGCTCATCAAATACCGCCTATAGTAATAAACGCAACTGATTAGGCAACTATTATGACTTGCAGACACAGTCACCCGAGTAACTCCACACACGCACCTTCTGCACTACACCCTTCCGGTTCGCCTCCTTTCCCCTATCCGCACCTCCTTCAAATGCAGCTTTCGCTGTAGCTTTGACCTTCTGCCTCAACGTTGCAACAAGTTTCACGTTCACATCTGATTCGAGGAGCGCCGCGCAGACGTCCTTCAGGATCGCGTCAAGGACCTGCGCGAGGAAGATAATGTTAAGCAAGATTGATTTGGAGAATTGAGGTGAAGGGGATACACTTTATCATCGACTACTGGTGCGCGCTGTAATTGAGCAAAGGCATCGTTGATTTTTCGACCAAGGTCGGTGAGAACCATAATGAAGGAGCGGAGAAGCAGGCAAGATTCTGGCGCCTGTTGTCGACCAGATATTAGTCAGCAACTCCGAAAGAAGCATTTTAGCAGTCCGGATTCATTTGAATAAATCACAATATTCCCTGCCTGACTTTTATAAGGCGCGGAGACGCAACTGGGACGATCTGAGCTCTGAAACCCCTGGGAGGGCATTCCACGGGTAGGAAAAACAACTTCGTTCCATGAAAGGCGTAAACAAGCTGACACACTTACTGGGTCGCTTGAGTAATGTTGTGGTTCGTTGTCGCTTCATTTCCAACTAAACCTCGCGGCATACAGCACATCGCAATGGAAATAACCTCAGCAGCGCCTATCTCCGGGCCTCTTCAAGCTTCATTCGCACACCTGTCCTACATTCTTCTACCACCCTCTAGATTTCCTGCTCAACGCCCGCTAGTATGGATCACGGACCTAGCGGTTTACCCGACCTTAAGGTGCTATCCGTTGGTAAGTGCTAATTATATCCTTGCCCAGCTCGTCAAGCGCTAATTCCTAGTAGACAGCGGCCTATCCGTAATGTCCTCTATCATTCTTGTTGAGGAACTTATGATTCGGGTACAAAAAGAACTTGGCCTATCTGAACCCCCCCGGCCTGGTGAATTCTTTCACCTCATGGCAGGCTCCGGTTTAGGCGGGTGAGTTCCTTGCGACAATAGACGCGCATGCGTTCTAGCTGACCGTAATGGCAATGTTCAGTCTAGTTGTCATAATGTGGGGTAGATTGATGATGAGCGTCGCCGAGTCAAAAGAACAACTAAGGATGATCAACGACGAGGTATTTTCGGAGAAGAAGCTCTTTGGGACCGAGGGATCTACATTCAAGGCGAGCAAATTGGAGGATGCCACAAAACGAATGCTCCTGAGATACGCGGGAGACGCCGGCGCAAGAATGATTGACACCAAGACCACGGGTGAAGGATGTAGAACGTAAGTGTTTTATTGAAGTCAGTCGCTCGGATAAGTGTGGCTGACCAAGGTATTAGGTTCGTATGCGTCGGATCCGCAGATACTTACAGAGCCGGAATGAACGTACCACTACGAACTTACGCCGCTGCCAAGCATAGTGTACCCGACTGCAGTATCGTTGAAGCCGTCCGCGCGACCTGTGCGATTCAAGGATTATTCAAGCCGATCGAAATTGTTGAACCAAATGGCACAAAAGCGACATACGTTGGGATCGATAATCATAACCCAACGGCCCAAATGTTAGAAGAAGTCAGGGCATTGTTTCCCGACCGGTACATGGGTTGCATTGTCAGCGTCGGCGCAGGGCAAACGCATGTAATTGCTACACCCGCCTCTGGGCTCTTGCAGCACATGCGGTCGGCTAACCGGAGTGCGATTGCGATGCGTGTAGCCTCAGAATGTGAACGAATATCGGAGGAGATGGAAGCACGGTTCCAAAATACCCCTGGCGTGTACTCCCGTTTCAGCGTTGACCAAGGACTAGAGGACTTTGTGGCCGCTGAACCATGGAGAAACGCCATCCCCCATGCTCAAGTCTATTTAAGGAAGCCAGATGTCGATGCGAAGATAGGACACGCAGGACAGGCATTGCAGAATAACAAAATTAGGGTTCCAACCGAGAAGCTTGGTATGTCGTGCTCAACTAAATGTGCTTTTAGTGTTAGCTAAATGTTTCGAAGTGGGCGGCATCCCTGCTGTTACACTGACTGGTTACAGCCTGAAACCTTGTCCTGCACCGTCATTAGCATTCACAGGCCGAGACCAACCACTTACCCAAATGCGCGAGTATATGCTTGGTAATATTTCAAGCATCCAGCGTCATCTTTTTGTGCTGTATGGACTCGGTGGCTCGGGTAAAACTCAGATCGCCCTTAAATTTGTTGATTTGTACAAGGACCAGTGAGTCTACCTCCCTTCCCGCATTAATAACTACAAGTTGATGAAATGAGCTTTCAAGGTTTTGGGATGTCTTTTACATAGATGCTA
>JANWGL010007550.1:0-10440 GCA_025200755.1 Ceratobasidium sp. C01 | reverse complement strand
TTATATGTTAGCTTTAGTAGCTCTAGAGAACCGTCAAGTCCTTACTCGTTAATGTAAAGCTTTGCCGCACTACAAAGAATGCGTGAGTAAAATATTTTGGTTTATTTTGTGGAATTACTTACGGGTCAGCGGCCCGGGCCGTCTTGAAAGCGAGAGAGACGAAGCCTTGGAAAATTGATGAGAATTGCACCTACGTTCAGAGAATTGAACTCACTAGTTCCAAGTACATTGTACCATACGGAGCTACGATATGTTCCATCGTCATTGAAGATCCTGAGTGTATGCGTCAGCAATCCATCTACTCCTCATCTTTAAGCAGCTCACTCATTGCAGACGTCCCACGCATAGATCTTCCCAGCGTAATGCTTAGCAATGGAAGTGATGTGGTTTGTGACAACACTCGTTAGTGTTGAAGAGCTCGTGATGCTTGAGACCCAGGAAGGCAGCTGCGAGTGCCATACGAAAGTATGGCCTCGAACGAGCTTCCCGTTGGACTGAGCGAAGTTGACGACAACATCGAAAGGAGCATAGTTGAAGGAGTTTTGAGTGGCCTCGATCGTGTCCCACTCTGAAAACAGAGGATATGTTAGTTTATATACCGGGTTTCAAAATTTAGGCGAGCGTACTAGCGCTGTTCTCTGGAGTAAGCGCGCCAAAGTCGGACTTGATAATGGCCACGTTCTGGCTGACGCTCAAGAGGCCAGAGTCGGTGCAAGTTCCAAAGTACTTCTTTCCCTTGGCCTTCATGCGTGCGTCCAGACCACCGGTAGAAGTCGAACCACTTGCGGTGGTGGTGGTAGTGCCTCCGCTTGCGGCACTAAAGGAACAGGTGTAAGTTTAGTATATCTAGCCGACCCGTTGCCTCTAGAGCACTCACGTAGTTGTCGCTGTAGCCGTACCCGGCAAGCACTGGTAGTAGTACGAGTTGATAACCGTGCACACGGTGGGCGAATCACAAACGGTGGACCCCTATGGACATTCGGCGAGTAAGTTAATGCGGACGACGGGCAAATATCAACTATGCAGCTTACAGTGTATCCAATTCCACCGCACTGTCCGTAGATTGCAACGCCGAGTACAGAGCTTGGCACGAGAGCCACGAGCGTTGCGAGCGCAGCAAGTTGTCCGCGAGTTGAGACCATATTGGTTGTTTCTGAGCGAGTCCGGGTTAGAGTAAGAGATGGTGTGTCCAGCAGAATAAAAAGCCGCCTTATATTCTCAAGCCTCTACGCGAGCGAAACGGCGCACTATCCCCATGGGGATATTCAAGCCTGCCGGCCGCGTTTCTCAATTCGGGGTAATAAGGATCCGTAAAATTACCGCTTAGTGTTTACTGTAGGCACTATAAGAATCGTAGTCGGTTATTAAAGGACTAGGTATTCGCATCGAAGAACTCACGAACAATCATAACAAGCGCAGGTGACGACGCGTAGGGGTTGCCAGGTACCACGTTTATGATTGGGAAGGTTTCCGCTCGCCGACAATAACGCGAACATGTCCAAAATTACCATAAATAGGATAAGGAGCTTTGAACATCTGGTGTCAGGTGCTGCATTGCGCAGTCACGTTCGTTGTCAGTGTCGTCTACGGAACAAGTTCGCGTAAGAAAGGCCTGAAGATCTACAAACATCTTCCAGCTTACTCGAGCGCTTAGTAAATCAGCGCTAACCAAAGACTTAGCGAGGAGCCCCACCTTCTTCTAAATATTGCTCTTGGTTGTTACTTCGGGAAACCAATTAGACATATGGAGATTGCTGGAGGCAGTGAAACGTCAGTGTATTTCCCTGGATGGGTTGAAAGCCGGACTGAACCTACCGTATCGGAGTGCATCAACTAGAACCATGACTCTCCCACAAGGTGATCTTCCAACCTAGGTCTCATAGCTTGCCGCGTTCATCCGCGTGCGACGTTTGAGGTGCCAGCAGACGTGTCTCGCGCATGCTCTAACCACCCTTGCTCCAAGTTATACTCACGTGCTAATATCTTGATGTCAAAGTGTCTAACAACGACGCTAATCTGCGAAGAAATCCCGCGCTGTCTCCGACTCAACATTCGGGAATGCAGACATCGTGGGTCATTGACATACGATCGACACATTCACCGCACATAGTCTACATAAAACCTAAGAGCAGGTAAGAAATGGACTATCTGTAGTTTATATTTAGGGCTCACGTTTTGCATTGTCCTATTTCGAGCTAGGACTGTTTGTGGCTAGAAAAGATGTAATAAAGCAACGTCGGGGACGGCCGGTGTTAGATGCGACTAACTCAAGCTCATCTAGATCCTGTTGTTCGTCTCACGACCAATCTATAGGTTGATCCATGAGTCAGCCTCCAGCGGAAGGAGGACAAACGGTAGCTCACCTTATTTCGGAAGAAACTTTGATCGACTATCAACATCCAATGGTATACATGCCCAGTCAGTTGCGGTCCTCGATAGAAGCCAATGGAATACACGAAATCCGGACAACCTGAACCATGGATGGCTATACAGTCGTCGAGAGCTTCAAAAAGAATGGTTTTCTCTGGGAGATAGGTACATCAAAACGATAAAAGAGACGCGCAGAGCGATGTTGTGCATGCCACCAACAGTAGCCAGTGGCAAAATATACAAGCGGTGTTGAGCCCATTTAGGCCAAAGCAGAATACACGGCGTTGTATGCCGCCTTCTTCTGGTAGTTTGAGTCGTAGAGGAGAGGCGAATCCGACGAACGCCACGAGTCCTTATCTGAAATGCCCCAGACGGTGATTCCAACACATTTGGACACAGACAAGCACGCCTTCACCACAGTTGAGTAGTCATTAGCGCTGGCCCCTTTGATATCGAGTTCAGTGATTGCGACGTCAACACCCGCAGTGGCAAGTTGAGTGAGTGCGGTCAGCACAGTGCCCGACCCACCGGCCTAAGATCACGATTTAGTTGGGATATATGCGCTAGTTGCACTTCACTACACACCTCAAGGTGGGACTGTGAGCCAATACCATCGATGGGAGTGCCAGCTGCAACTTGGGATTTCACCAGGTTGACAACGGCGTTGACCTTAGGAGCAGCCCAGCTCAAGTTATCAAGGTTGTAGCTATTTACCCATCAGCTTCATATCTATAGATATACCTTGGAATGCTCACTCATTGATGTATAGCTTGGCGTTACTGAATCGAGTACTTAGTTGGCTACACAATTTGAGGAGGAGAAAGTGATAACTCACGGATCAGCAGCTCGGGCTGCCTTGAAGGCGATGGCGACAAAGCCTAGAATGCTAGGTGAGTACCAAGCTTACGAATAATGCCATGCCATGCTCACTAGTCCCGAGCCTATTGTAGAAGACCGAACTACGATAACTTCCGTCGTCGTTGAAGATCCTAACGGGGACCAGGTCAGTGCATATCAGGAATTTATGCTGGCGCCACTCACTCATTGCACACGTCCCACGCGTAGATTTTTCCGGCATACCGCTTTCCAATCGTCGAGATGTGATTCTGGATGACTGCCGTCAAAGTCGATGCGCTACCGATGTTCGAGACCCAAGAAGGCAGCTGCGAGTGCCAGACAAAAGTATGTCCGCGAACGAGCTTTCCATTCGACTGAGCAAAATTGACGAGTGTGTCGAAGGGGCCGAAGTTGAAATTGCCTTGGCTGGCCTCGATGGTGTCCCACTCTACCGACCAAGAAGGATCAGCTTTCAACCTAGCTACATGGTTGAGGACATAGACTTACTGGCGCTATTTTCAGGGGTGAGCTGGCCAAAATCGGATTTAATAATCGCCGCGTTTTGGCTAACACTCAGCAAACCCGAGTCGGAGCACGTCCCAAAATATTTCTTGCCCTTAGCCTTCATGCGTGCATCAAGCCCGGTACCAGTGGGTACACTAGCCGTAGTGGTAGTGCTCGTTGTCGAGGTTGTTGGAGCGGAATCGGTAAACAGCGTGCTAGATGATGTCGAAATGGGGGTAGTCCTAGCAGTGGGGTTGAACCATTAATAAGGTTAATCGACAAGTAGTATAACACTCACGTAACAGTTTGCATGGGTAAAGCAGATATAACCGCATTGTACGCTGCCTTCTTCTGGTAGTTTGAGTCGTAGAGGAGAGGCGAATCCGACGAACGCCACGAGTCCTTATCTGAAACACCCCAGACGGTGATCCCGATACACTTGGAGACAGACAAGCACGCCTTCACCACAGTCGAATAGTCATTAGCGCTAGCACCCTTGATATCGAGCTCAGTGATCGCGACGTCAACACCCGCAGTGGCAAGTTGGGTGAGTGCGGCCAGCACAGTGC
The DNA here is from genome assembly GCA_025200755.1 of Ceratobasidium sp. C01. Taxonomy (NCBI): domain Eukaryota; kingdom Fungi; phylum Basidiomycota; class Agaricomycetes; order Cantharellales; family Ceratobasidiaceae; genus Ceratobasidium; species Ceratobasidium sp. C01. The sequence goes on along the minus strand of JANWGL010007550.1, from coordinate 6,160 downwards.
TCGATCCGCCAGCCTAGGTCCACTTATTAACATAGATATATGCGTGAAATAAAGCTCAAATCTCACGTCTAGATGAGATTGGGAGCCAATGCCGTCGATAGGGGTCCCCGCAGCACGCTGGGATTTGACTAAATTGACGATTGCATTGACCTTGGGGGCGGCCCATCCTAGGTTATCGAGGTTGTAACTAGACAATGTTAGTCCCTACTTCCGAGTATGTCTGAAAACTTACTCATTGATATAGAGCTTGGCATTGCTGGGATGGGGTTTAGTCAGTCCCGCAATAGAATTAACCGCATGAGTGTCTCACGGATCAGCAGCTCGAGCTGCGTTGAAAGCAATCGAAACGAAGTCTACAATGCTGAATTAGTACAATGTCTGAAACCTGGATAGCAGGATTGTTGTGCTCACTTGTTCCAAGTACGTTCGAGAACACAGATTGACGATAGGTCCCATCATCATTGAAGATTCTGACCAAAAGGGTGAGATTCAAAGTAAACCCATTGAGCGCAACCTACGTACTCGTTGCAAACATCCCACGCGTAGACCTTTCCAGCATAGCGCTTGCCGATATTCGAAATATGGTTTTGGATCACGCTCGTCAAAGTAGCTGAATTGCCAATGTTCGAGACCCAACCCGGCAGTTGCGAGTGCCACACGAACGTATGCCCACGAACAAGCTTTCCGTTGGCTTGAGCAAAGTTGACCAACGTATCGAAAGGTCCAAAGTTAAAGTTGCCCTGGCTCGGCTCAATCGTATCCCATTCTGGTATGAGGGAGTCAGTGTTCGCAATATTTTTAGCATAAAATAGGTAAACGCACTGGCGCTGTTCTCCGGGGTGAGCGCTCCAAAGTCCGATTTGATGATAGCCGCGTTCTGGCTATTGCTCAACAAGGCAGAGTCGGAGCAAGTCCCAAAGTATAACTTCCCGTTTGATTTCATATGGGCATCGAGTCCAGTACCGGTAGGAACAGGTGCAGAACTGGTGTCGCTGGTCGTTGGTTCGCTAGGCGTAGTGGTTGTTGTTGTAGTCGGAGGAGGCGTAGTGCTATAACAAACCGATAAGACTTCCCGTTAACCGGTCCATGGTTGGCCTTTAGGTACTCACGCAGTACCGGGGAGGCATTGGAAGTACCAATCGTTCAGCGTGGTGCAGACGGTTCCGGATTCACAAGTCGTATCCCCCTAAACGTATAAACCGGAAGTGGGACAAAATTGAGCGCCTTCCTAAACAAGCAGTACTCTCGTGCTACTTACAGTCCACCCAATTCCACCACATTGTCCGTAAATCGGAACGGCATGCACAGAGGTCGGTATCGGAGCCGCAAACGCGGCAAACGCGGCAAACGCAGCCAGTTGTCCACGAGTGAGAGTCATTTCAGCGGGGTCCTAGACAGCTTCTAGTCAAGGAGAAAGACGCTCTTACTCGTCGAGCTACAAGTTGATGCTGCCTTTATACTACCTCCACTATGCATACACTCATAGCATGAGGAAATATATCCCCATGGGGAAGAGACCCAATGAGCAGTCCATTCCTCTCATTAGCGCAAACACACCCGTGAATCTACCGCGACCGGCCGGCTTTTGCAGTCATAAGAATCGTGGGGAATCAAGCAATGGTCATCGAGAAAAGGAAAGGACTCATATCGAAGCTCAGGTGACAAGAGAGAGTCAGCAATTCAGGAGCCGCCAAGCCCAACTTTTATGATTTCTCCGGCTTCTGACTCACCAAAGGGGTAATGCGTACGCATATAAGCAGGGATGCGCTGTTCTCGACCCCCTTGCGGATCAAGTTCGCTCTCTAGAACACGAAATCCAAGTCCTGCTCGGCATGGGCGATCGACACACATGCCTTAAGCGTCAATCCATGATCTAAAGCATATCATCCTTTGCTACTACTACTGGGTACGAATACAATATAAGCGAGCGTATCACGGTGTCAAAAGCGCAAACGAAAGTTCAAAAAATCAAAAAAAAAAAATCAAAAAATCAAAAAAAAAAACAATCAGGCAATAAGAAACAAAATCGAGCATAAGCTCATTCCAGTCGTCAGAGCGCCAAACACAAAAAGGCGCTAGACAGGTATACGGAAAATCACTCATCAACAGGTACCAGGTGGTCAACCCCTTCTTCATGCTCCGGGATCCTCGTGCCTAGCCTATGCGCCTGCCGTTCGGACCCGCACCCGTCATCTGAGGGGGCAGTGGCTTCATTCCATACGTATCCCCGCTGCCCTGGCTCCCAGGTGTGCGCACGTGTCGGCTACCACTGAGGTTGGATGGCCTGCCCACAGGTGATTGATCTGCGAAAAAGGGCCGTATTGCCTCCGGGTCACTGTTCGGAACACAAACATGGGCATTAGAAACAAGTATAGCTAGCGACCGCATATACACCAAGGTGATTGTCCATGGAATATTGCAGGGAAAATAACTAAAACCCAAAACTTACGCGGCATTGGCCACTGAACCCCCTCTCGTACGGAGTATACCACTATCATTGCGTACACCAAACGCTTCGCCGAAATCAGTGCTCGTCTCGCGATGCTGACCCCTCGTGTGTGGCTTGCCAAGAGCAAAATCCCAGAAGAAACGCAAAGATCCCCAGATTTCCATTGCGAAATCACCTTGAGTGCCAAATAGCGAGTTAGCCAAGGCCAAGAGGATGTCAGGCAGCTGTACGCACTGAAATTTAGACTATCGATGATCGGTCGGCCAATGGATGTTTTGGGTTGTTCCGGTCGAACGTATTCTGACACGGGGTAGGCCCACTGAACCGGCAACGTTAGCTAACTGCACGTATCCAGTATGTGTATCCTGGCGTACCATCATGAAAAGGGCAAAAAGAACCATCTCAATGGTAGTGACCAGAGCGTTGAGACCGTCAGCAATATTGGATGCTGTCCAATACTCGGTACTCTTGATGATCCCATGATTTTGGAGAGCGTCAAACTAGGGCAGAGGGGGTAGAGTGAGGCTTGAACGATGAGAATTGAGGTTAGTAGAACGTACGACGAATTCTTGGTAGAAGGTCGCCATTACAATGAGCTTGATCGTCAAGAACTTGGCTAGTGGACGACGGTTAGACAGCTCATCTTTCGTGAGACCGTAGAACAAGATCTAATTCGGTTGTTAGTGATAATTCGCACCGGAATGCTTTATTCCTCACCAGTCCGTACAACGCAATACTGCCCCATCCAATCAGAAAAGGTCTCGTATGGGTGAAAATGAGCGCACCTGATACTGACAAAGTCTACTGCGCTCAGGTACACACTTGGGTGTTTGTAACTCCAGCTAGATTGGCACAAAATGTGCAGTGCTTCGCAGACAATCCCCGTAATCGAGACCGCAGGTCGAATGATTACATATTGAAGCACGGACCACTATAAAGCGATGAGCTGCGGACTGCGTGAGCCAAATTCCTCGGTTGCATACCTTGATCGTGTACATGAAATACGCTTTGGTAGGCCTATAGCGCCAGCAGCAGAACTAGATGGTTTATCATAAGTCATCCGTGAATCGTTGAAATTAAGTGGATGAAGGGAGACGTACGGGAAGTGGTAGCTTCTCCTTATTCTTTCGCTCCAAAGCTCCCTCGGCAGTTTTGCCGCTAGAAGTGTTCGCGACATATTGAATGATGAGCAACCTAGACAATCATTAGTATGCCTAGTCTGAGCGCTCGGGCTATGCACTCGACTCACAAGAACGCTGAAATAGTGAAGGCTTCGTAAACTGTAACCACAAATTCTGATCAGCAAAATATACGGGTGAGAAGTTGACGATCCTAACCGACGACTGCAAAGGAGTAGTACCTAACCATTATAGTTAGCGGGAGCTCTGAAAATGGAATACAAGAATTAATCTCACGTGTAGGCTCGAAAGTATCTGTAAGAGAACCAGCTGACGATGGCGTATACTAATGGCATGTACAAAATTCGCTGGAGGCCCCTGGGTCAGCGGGTTCTTTCCATAGATCCAAAGCGCTCACAATAATTTGTCGCTGCTCCTTCGGTACATGGTAATTGCTGTTTAAAGAGGTGGTTATGAGCTCTCTTCCACTGACAGAGAGGACGATCCAACATACCGTGCATGCCGAGTGACACTAACAAACGTTATGAGTATGGTCTATGAGATTTGGATCAGCGGGCATCAACATAGCAACGAGAAAGTTACAGACCGCCAGAGCAAATGCACCAGATACAGCCCAGCCTATTCGGTGAGCATCCCAATGAATTCCATTCTACGATAAATATAAATCAGCCAAGCTCCCCAAGGCCATCCAAGACACCCAAGCAAAGTGACGCACGTCGTCCCAAAAGGAACTTTGATCAATTGCTTCTGTATTTTCTGATTCACAGGTAGCCATAGTATTCGGCGAGGTCGGGTGATGGGAAACCCAGCAGCTAAATAGCCCTCAAGGCAATGTGAAGCAGTGTATTAGATAGTCTCAGTTGACCGGGAGTGTAGTGAGAAACGAGCCGAGGGGGGTTCGCTGCGCAGCACTGCCCAGCCAAAATGGACTTCGATCAGGACTCTGACTATTGCCACAACAATGGAAGTTCCCGCACGTGCACTATTCACATCTAGCTTGTGATACAAATGACATTCTAACTAGCAACATTACTTCTGTCCCGACTGGGCTAATACATACGATTGCACTTCGCTGGGACTAGAGAAAGTTTTGGGAGCAGGAATCGTCCCAAACCCGGTGCATCCGAAGGTAATCCCTGCTGCAACCGCCGATCCCTTTCCAACAGCGTAGTTTAAGGCGCCCTTTGCGAGTCCAACCAAGTCAATCGACTTGCCGTTCATTGTCGAGTTGAACGGGCTCGTGCGAACGCAGAGCTTGGCTGGTCGGTCGGCCAACAGGTTCTCCGTGACCGTGAAGATCCGAGACGTGTCGTTCGGAACAGTTCCGGTCTGAATAAAGACGTTGTTTTGCACCTGGACAATAGACTGGTTGTATATCCCCATATGATACCCAAAGACCGCGTCTGCTGGTACGGCACGCTTGGTTGTCGTAGTGTATACCGCAGACTTGTTGTTCACCGACTCGAACAGGTTTGCAGCAATATCGAAGGAGCCAAAGCGCATGAGGGGGTTCCGCGAGGCCGAGTTTTGGAAGTGGTTCCCAAAGATGGTGAAATGCATCTTGCCCAAGTCACGGTCCGCCTCCTTGTCCCCGCCTCCCAGAAGCAAAGATTTGTGATGGTTTTTAACGATGTTATGCGAAAATGTGACGTTGTCCGAACCGTCCTCACAGTCAAACAGACCTGCAGAGTATATAAGTATGTAGCGCAGACTTTTTCAGTTCTGATAGGCTTACCGTCGTATCTATCAACCTAAAATGGATGCGGTGATCAGTACAAGTAACAACGGATCGCAGAAGTGCCCGCACCTCCCAGCCTGGCGGAATGGTATCAGGAGTTGGATACTCCCCACTCAAAAGGTCTTGCAAGTTGCATCCGTCCACCCACACATTTGTCGCAGTAACGAGTCCAACAGCGTCGAACCTTCGAAAAACATCAGTTCGGAATCTCACAACCCGGCATATACCGTCCCACTCACTTCGCGTTCCACGAAGTTGGGTAAGTTTCAGGCGCTGGGAAACAATCCGCAGGCGAAACGAGCTTGAGATTCCTGATCCAAATATTGTTCACCGAATTCAAGTACAAGTTGATTCCATCCAGTGCGGCGTTCGAGTCGAGACCGATCAACGACGTATTGTTCGTGAGCGTAAAACCAACAGCCGCCTTCTGGGTATTCGACACAACTGGCCGCCAGCCATTTAGTTTGCCCAAGTATGTACGATACTCCGTCGCATTCTTCCCTTGGAAAGTCTGCCCAGCTGCGGCAGCAGCAGTCACTTCCGCAAGATAAGTCGAGTTCAGGCTGAAAACGTATTCCGTAAAGTTATATGTGCGGATCGCCGCGCCGGCCGTCCCGGTATTGTCGATGTAGTATTGACACGTGGCGCGTGTGCCTACCGCGTATAAGTGCTTGGAGCAGATGGTTGTAAGCGAAATGACATACCATCTGCGAGCTCGTTGCCGTGTATAACGCCTGAGACGTAGATTGTCTTCGTATACGGAAGTGCGAGAGCTTCTTTGAGCTCTGCAGCAGTTGTAACGATATATGTCGCCGATGCGTTCAACGACCCTCC
>JANWGL010007535.1:0-12167 GCA_025200755.1 Ceratobasidium sp. C01 | reverse complement strand
TGCACTTCTGTCGCGGTCACAAACCCAAGTGGGACAATTTTATGTGCTTTTGACGCGTAGGGACGTTAGTTGGCGTCGGGATGCACAGGAAGCGAACTAACTCTCGGCCAAGATGCGGTCCGCCTTTTGCTCCGAAATGCCTTTAATGGCGATTAGAGTTTTCTTCGGCGTGTATGCCACCGCTTCAAGCGTGAATAGTCCTGCGCCTTTAAGCTTCTCGCAGTCTTGTGCTGAGATTCCAAATTGCTGTTGCTAGCTGATCAGCAACTGCCACGAGAACGCTTTGTCGCTACGCACCTGGAGGGCCTCGACGACCTTGGGTCCGGACATCACGTCCTCTTCTTGCTCGCCAGCATCAGCGTTCGATTGCTGCGACGCTTGAGACATATCGATAAGGAGATATGAGTGGGGGAGAGGTATGTGGGACGCGGCGCGGTGGTGGTGCGGTGCAAGGTCGTGGCGATCGGAATGGAGATTTGTTTGGCCCCGACGCGTGAATCAGAAAGTCAGGTGACAAGTCAGGCTTTTGTAATCACCGGTCCGCGCATTTTGAATTTAATTCCGAGTGTAATTCAGACAAACGAATAATATCGAGTACATTAAGTAGCACCCTCGCCTGTCTCTACAACCTGAGCTACAGCATCTGAAGCAGACAAGGGGACAACCAGCCCATGCTGCGACTTTGCGTTCAGCTCTCGCTCAAACCATTCAATCGCCTCAATATCCAAAATAACCCGTCTCCACTTAAGGATATCGTATACAGTGACGTTTGACGCATTGCCGCACATCAAATTCTGAATATTCCCACTCGCCTTGTCCAGCGTAGATGGAATCGCCTCTTTCCCCGTCACAAAGAGCGTCCGATCCGTCCACCCTAACTGCTTGACCCGGGTCCAGAGATCTTTCGTCTTCGGCGACTGCCATTCGAGCGACTCGACCGCTCCCAGTTGCCCATCCCGAAGCTTAGCGCTCAAGGCAATACGCATCCCCATCTCCCGCACTTTACGCGGAAGCAGCGTCTTGAAATCGCGCGGTTTTGGTCCAAACGCAGTCCCTCCTCCTCGAATGGCAGGGGAGCGGATATCGCCCAATCGTGCGCGACCGGTCCCTTTTTGGGGTCTGATCTTTCGGTTGGACCCGCTCACTTCGGCGCGGGTTTTGGTGCTCGCTGTGCCTTGGCGCAAACCATCGAGGTGATAGACAACGCAGGCGTGTAAAATGTCACGGCGTAGGTTGTGTCCAAAGACCTCTTGGGAGAGTGGGATGGCGAGTGAAGATGGGCTAGGCGCGGATTTGTCCCGAGGCAACAGAGTGGACATGGTTAAGTAAATGGGCTTTCGTTCAAGTGGTAATGCTGCGAATGAGATCGTTTTAGAGGATCGCATTATTGTCCGTATCAAGGCTTACCTTGTAAGGGCGCATTCATGAAACTCTCTACATCCAGTGGCCCAACCTCGCCCTCAGACTGTATCCACTCCATAACAGGATCTGTAATATCCTGCTCGTTTTCCAACACTGTCACTTCCGGCTCAGAGCCCGTCGACGTAGAATTATGCCTAATGCTGACGCATTGTATGACAGGCTACCAGAAAACATAAGTCAAATTGGAGATTCAAACGCTACCCACACATACAGTTGATCTTAGCGAGCTCCTCAGACAAGTTTGAATGTGCCTTAACATTTTGGAAGCGGCGGTCGAGTGAGAGCCCATATGTGGCTGTGTTCGTGAGAACTAATCACGTGGCTGCGGATGTATTGCCATCCGTCTGTGTCAACGTACAAGCCATCAACGACGTTCCCGAGCCTCAAGACGTGAGTATTGCTGTCGCTATATCCTTCGGCTCTGAATGCTACAATGCCAAAACCCATGACGGAGAAATTTTGGTGGAGAAATGCGTCAGGTTGGGCTGGATGGGACGGATGGACATGGATGGACTGGATTCATGATCACTCGCTAACACATCGCATTGCCTCTCCCCGCTAGCTCGAAAGCCGCCGAATTAACCACGGCGCCCTCACACTAATTGTAAAATGAGCAAGCAGGCAGTTCAGACTTTTGGCAAAAAGAAGGTACACATCTATCTCCAAGACCTATCTGCTGCTCAAATGCTAATTTGTGCCTTATAAGACCGCAACGGCGGTCGCACATGCTCGTGAGGGTCGTGGTCTCCTCCGCGTCAACGGCTCCCCCATCGACCTTGTCCAGCCCGAGATCCTCCGCTACAAGGTCTACGAGCCTGTCCTCGTCGTTGGCGAGGACAAGTTCCAGACCGTCGACATCCGTGTGCGTGTAAAGGGTGGTGGACACACCTCCCAGGTATATGCTATTCGCCAGGCAATTGCAAAGGCGATCGTTGCGTACTATGCCAAGTACCACGATGCAGCGAGCGCTCTGGAGTTGAAGAAGCTCCTTGTCACCTACGACCGAACACTATTGATTGCGGATCCCAGGCGGATGGAGCCGAAGAAGTTCGGTGGAGGAGGTGCGCGTGCGCGCAGGCAAAAGAGGTGCGTGTGGAGAAAGTTCCTTGGGCCGCATAGACTCACATGTCCCCATTTTCAGCTACCGTTAAATCGTGGCTTTTGTATTCTACTTTGCGTGCTTGTGTCCTTATGTCCATCGTACGTTTCCCGCATGCACATTGTTCAATTTACTGGCAAACTTCTATGATTTTTGGTGAAGTCGACTTTAACTAAGACAACACAAAAGTGGGTTTGTCAGTGGGTCGTTCAGGTACAGACCATTGGTAATCACAACCTGTTCGAACGAGCAGCGCCAGCGATGAATAAAGCGCTAATGCGTATAATATATTGAAACGATGATACATTTACACAAGATACCAGATAATGCCCAAAGCTCAAGGATACCATATTCGTCAACTTCGTAAGGGTCGGGGCCGAAACTGGGATAGCATCGCGTTTTGGCCAATCAAACATGCTCGACGTGCTCTACGCTAGCACCGGGTTTGTACTCATTGGCTACATCATCCTCTGTGCGAGAACGAGATTTAGACAAGACGGTGGCAAAGGGACCCGGAGGGGAGCGCGCGGGATCAGCGATGTCTTGGTCGGGGTTAAGACGCCAATAGTGAATATGTTTGAGGAGCGAGTAGAATAGAGTCGCCATTATGCTACCAATGAAGGGACCGAGCCAATACTACACACACAAATTCAGCGCACTCCATGACTGAAGTCTAAACGGCTTACCACCCAGTGCTGTTTATCAAAGCCGGTGATGGCTGCAGGGCCGAATGCGCGGGCAGTATTCATGGCAGCGCCAGTGTAGATAACACCGAACAGGTGGCAGGCAAAGAGCGTTAGACCAATGCCGATCTAACAAAAAAAATTAGCGCTGGGAGATGAGCCTCGATAGTCGAAAGCACAAACAGGAGCAAACGGTGTGCTTCGATGCTTTTCTGCAGCCAGCATCAAAACTGTTAATACAAGCTATTTACCAAACGAATTAGTTGCATAGTTATAGAGCACGTAGTAATCGACGCACTGCAGCGGTCAAGAACGCCTCGATGAAGACAGCCTGAGCTGAGTTTACGCCTTTTGTGGGAGAGGGGCTGAAATGAGTGTGAGCAGTGGGCAAAACAGAAGGCAATGATTGCACATACGTTACGACAAGTTGGCCAGGGAGCAATGCAACCAGAATTGCCGAGGCGACAACACCACCGGCCATCTGAGCGAGACAGTAGAGCACGAAGCGGACAGGACCGATGGCGCCAATGAGCAATAGTGCAGTGGAGACAGCCGGATTAAATACACCGCCGGTCACACTAGATTAACACAGTTAGTTCAGTGTTAAACCAAGGGGCCAGTAACTTACCGGTAGAAAACCCACACAGAGACGAGGAGGGATAGACCCATGGACACTGAAATGTAAAGAAGTTGCTCGATCGAAGCGACCTTATTGACGGCTTGAGCGCCATCATTGTCCCCAGCGCCATGAACAGCGGCGGCTACAGACGCCTGGTTAGAGAAGGCTGATGCTTGAATACCTCCTAAACCAAGAACCAGGAACAAAATCTAGTCCAAACGTTCAACATACGACGATGAGGACGATAGAGAGCACATACCGTGCCGATAAACTCCAGCGTTGCAGCATGGATATCCTCGCGGAGATTTCCGAAAAGAGATTTAGAATCAGTCTTCATAGTGAAAGGCTGAGAAGTTTGGACGGTAGAGAGGGCTGATGTCTGAGGATGCTGGAGTGTGGACTTATATACGGCTCTGACGAGCGACAAGCGCACGCTGTATCATTACTTGGGAACTGCGATAACGCACAAGCTGGCAAGTAGGGGCGCTACTGAGATCGCATCCTGATGGCAAGAGGCTAGACAACTGCAAAATAACGAACGGAGCCGAGAACACAAAACCCACGAGCCAGCAGCCTGTGCAATGTCACTCGGTCGCCTAGACGCCTAAGATAGATCCCAAGACAGGCACGCAATACTGGGCCACCCTCATCACAAGGATCGCGATTTGCGCGCGGCGCTCGATATGCAGTTTTCGGCCCACCTTACGCCCTCGTTGCTTGTGTTGCACCGACGCATCTAGACATCCTGGCCCTATCCACGCCCTGCCCCGCGATCCCCACACTCGCAGGCAGGCGGCACTTTGGTCCGCTATCGCGGCCCTCACTTATGCTGCTTACTAGACTAGCATTAGATGTAACGGAGGCCCGCCAGTTTCCGTCGGCCGAGTCACACTTTTAAGTTCCATCCTACTATATGCTAATGACATCCAGTCTCGGGAGTGATTTGTCAGCAGCTGAATCTTCATGTTCTTGCGCATTACCCACAGCAACAAAACAGTTTAAGCAAAAATGAATGGGAATAAGTGTAGTATAGGTACAAATTCGACCCTCTGTCAAAAATTCACAATGTTACGGTGCTTTCCTGGCGAAACTTCAGGCATATAGGGTTAAGAATGATCTCACTGGTTCCCCCGGTGCAGATGACGGACTGGGGCACTTTCTGAGCGTCTCTCGCTATGCTGGCAGAGCAAAAGGAAAAAATTGCTTCAATATCGATGAGCCTAAGTTCAGGGTCAATTCTGGAACAAGTCCATGTTGCACAAGGAGCGTACGAAGGAAACGTCAACATGTTTAGACCCACATGGTATATCTCTAGTTATATTTGGTCTTAATTCGATTCAATATTCTTGGGCATAACATGTCATAACCGTAATCTAGGTCAACCTGACTGCGGGCCTAGCTATCTGAATTCGGGCTCTTTTCAGCTGTCGTTGAATCGTGGCTTTTGTATTCTACTGTGCGTACTCATGTCCCTATGTTTGTTGCATGGCCCCGCATACATGTTACTCAGTTTATTAGAAAACTTCTATGATTTTGGTGAAGTCGACTTTGGACGAGCCGCTGGCAAACGTACTTTGGTATCACCTTACTTAGAGTGGGCTATTGGCAACTCCTACTCGGCGATCTAAATACTCGAACAAACAGCCAGCGATGAGTGAGACGTCAATGCGTATAATTTTCGTGCTCATCGACCACGCCGTTCTCCGAGCGAGAGCGAGTACTGGACAGAATGGTCGCAAGAGGATCCGGAGGAGAGCGCGCGGGATCAGCGATGTCTTGGTCAGGGTTGAGCCGCTGTACTCTATTTTGTGTGCTTCTGTCCCTGCATCCGTTGTACGTTTCCTGCATGATTTTTGGTGAAGTCGACTTTAAGTAAGATAACACCAAAGCGGAGTTGTCAGCGGCTCGTCCAGAGTGAACCGTTCCTAATCGCGACCTCTTCGAACAAGCAGCCAGCGATGAGTGAAATGCTAATGAATACAATATATGGAAACGGTGATACATCCACACAAGATACCAGTTAATTTTCAAAGCTTAAGCATACTATATTCGTCAAACTTCGTAAGATTCGGGATTGATGCTAGGATAGCATCGCGTTTTGGTCAATCAAACATGCTCGACGTGCTCTACGCTAGCACCAGATTTGTACTCATTTGCCGCATCATCCTCTGCGGGGGAACGGGATTTAGACAAGACGGTGGCAAAAGGATCCGGAGGGGAGCGCGCGGGATCAGCGATGTCTTGGTCGGGGTTAAGACGCCAGTAGTGGATATGTTTGAGGAGCGAATAGAACAGAGTGGCCATCAAGCTACCAGCGAAAGGCCCGACCCAATACTACACACATAAATTCAGCGCACCCGCTTCGCAACAGAAGTGTAAACGACTAACCACCCAGTGCTGTCTATCAAAGCCGGTGACAGCTGCAGGGCCGAACGCACGGGCAGTATTCATGGCAGCGCCAGTGTAGATAACGCCGAACAGGTGGCAGGCAAAGAGCGTTAGACCAATGCCGATCTAACAAAAAACATTAGCGCCAGGAGATGAGCCTTGATAGTCGAAAGCACAAACAGGAGCAAACGGAGTGCTTCTATGCTTTTCTGCAGCCAGCATCAAAACTGTTAATACAAGCTATTCGCCAAGCGAATTAGTTGCGTGGTCATGGGGCATGCAGGAACCAACGCACTGCAGCGGTCAAGAACGCCTCGATGAAGACAGCCTGCGCGGAGTTTACTCCTTTTGTGGGAGACGGGCTGAAACATACTGTATATAAGCGGCAGCTAAAATTGAAGGTAATTCTTGCACGTACGTAACGACAAGTTGGCCAGGCAGCAACGCAACCAGAATTGCCGCGGCGACAACACCACCGGTCATCTGAGCGATGCAGTAGAGCACGAAACGGACAGGACCGATGGCGCCAATGAGCAATAGTGCAGTGGAGACAGCCGGATTAAATACACCGCCAGTCACACTAAATTAACATCGTTAGGTCAGTGCTAATCAAAGAGTTAGTAGCTTACCGGTAGAAAATCCACACAGAGACGAGGAGAGATAGACCCATGGACACTGAAATGTAAAGGAGTTGCTCGATCGAAGCGACCTTATTGACGGCCTGAGCACCATCATTGTCCCCAGCGCCATTAGCAGCAGCGGCTAGAGACCACTTGTTAGAAAAGGCTGCTGCTTGAATGCCTCCCAACCCGAGAACTAGGAACAAAATCTTGCCCACATGTTCAGCATGAGTCGACGAGAACGATAGAGAGCACATACCGTGCCGACAAACTCCAACGTTGCAGCGTGAATATCTTCGCGGATATTCCCGAAGAGGGATCTAGAATCGGTCTTCATAGTGAAGGTTTGAGAGGTTCGGATAATGGAGAAGACTGTCGCCTGAGGATGCTGGAGTGTAGGCTACAACCACACCCTTATACGGTTCCGAACGAGTGAGGGCACGTTGCATCATTGCTCGAGGACACGATAAGGCAAAAGCTGGTGAGTGAGGACGCTGCTGAGATCGTATCCTGATGGCAAGAGGCCAGACAACTGCGAAATAACGAACGGAACCGAAAATACACAAGCCCACGGGGTTTCGCGTCGGGCCCTAGGATAGGTTGATGACATGTGGTGGTCTCGAGATGAATCTGAGCACGTGGTTTGAGAGCAGCTGAATATCCGTGCTCTTTTGCGTTACCCACAGCAACAGGATAAGCTGAGCGAGAATGAATCATGATAAGTGTACTATAAATACAAAGCTATTCTCTATCAGAAGACTACATTGTTACGGTGTCTTCCTGGCGAGGCTTCGAGCATACAGGTTTGAGAATAATTTCAGTATGCAGGAGACGAAGGAGCTTCAAACTGGGCGAATTTTGAGTGTTAGGGTACTATCTGAGCGTCTCACACACCAGAGGGAGAAATTGGCTTCAGGATCAATGCTGGGACAGGTTCATTTAAACAAGAAGAGTAGGGGTATCAACATACCTCGACCACTATAGTAGGACTCTAGTTATATTCGTTCTTAAATCGATTCAAAGTGCTTAGACATACGTGCTATGGCCACAACCTGGGCCAACCCGACTGCGTTAGTCTCCCAGGGGCAGAGGGTCTTGCCTCGTCAGCGACTCGAGTGCACTCTACTCAACGACCCAATTATTCGAACAAGCAGCCAACGGTGAATGAAACGTCAATGCGTATAATATAATGAAACAGTAGGACAATGAAACTAGAAACTAATGATACACTGTATGCGGGAAATCAGAGAATGTTCAAAACTCAGTCATGTTCGTCAACTTCGTGGGACTCAGAATCGATGCTAGGACAGTATCACATTTTGGTCAATCAAACGTGCTCTACGCTAGGACCATTTTTGTGCTCATTGACCACGCCGTTCTCCGGGCGGGAGCGAGTGTTGGACAGAACGGTGGCAAGAGGATCCGGGGGAGAGCGCGCAGGATCGGCGACATCTTGATCAGGATTGAGACGCCAGTAGCGGATGTGCTTGAGGAACGAATAGAACAGAGTAGCCATCAAGCTGCCAATGAAAGGCCCGATCCAATACTACGGACACCAATTCAGCACACTCGTCTCGCAATTTCAGCATAAAAGGCTTACCACCCAGTGTCTATCGTCAAAACCGGTGACGACCGCGGGACCGAACGCACGGGCAGTGTTCATGGCAGCGCCAGTGAAGATAACACCGAATAGATGACAAGCAAAGAGCGTCAGACCAATGCCAATCTGAAGAAGAAAACATCAGCGCTGAGAGATGAGTCGTGATTGTCGAAAGCACAAACAGGAGCAAACGGAGTGCTTCGATGCTTTTCTGCAGCCAGCATCAGAACTGCCAATACGAGCTATTCATCAAACGGGTTAGTGGACTGGTTATAGGGCATGGAGCAGTCTACGTACTGCAGCGGTTAAGAACGCCTCGATGAAGACAGCCTGAGCCGAGTTTACACCTTTTGCGGGCGACGGGCTGAAATATATGTGAGCGGCAGCCAAAATAGGGGGTGATGCTTGCACGTACGTAACGACAAGTTGGCCAGGGAGCAGTGCAAGTAGAATCGCTGAGGCGACAATACCGCCGACCATCTGAGCAATGCAATAGAGAACGAAGCGGACAGGGCCGATGGCGCCAATGAGGAGGAGAGCGGTGGAGACAGCCGGGTTGAATACGCCACCAGTTACGCTACGTAGGCCCAGTGAGCTAGGTGTTGAGTGGATGCAGAGACAACTTACCGGAAGAAGAACCACACTGAGACAAGGAGGGATAGACCCATGGACACTGAAATGTATAGGAGCTGCTCGATCGAGGCCACCTTGTTGACGGCCTGGGCACCGTCATTATCCCCAGCACCGTTGGCGGCAGCAGCCACAGATGCTTGGTTAGAGAAGGCTGCTGCTTGAATGCCTCCCAAGCCAAGCAACAAAAATAAAATCTTTCTCAAACGTTCAGCGCACGTCCGCGACGACGATAGCGAGACATACTGTGCCAATAAACTCCAGCGTTGCAGCATGGATATCCTCGCGGATGTTTCCGAAGAGCGATCTAGAATCGGTCTTCATAGTGAAGGGCTAGGAGGTTTAGACGGTATAGACTGGCGCCTGAGGATGTGGGAGCACAGGCTAAAACATACAGGTCTTTATACGGCTTCAATGAATAGGAGAGGCACGTTGCGTCATTGACCGGACTTAGGGGAGGTGATGACGCAAAGTTGGTGAGTAAGGGCGTTGCGGTGATAGCACCATGATGCCAAGGGGCTAGACAGCGGCAGAACAGCCAACGGGACCGAAAGCCCAATCCCACGGTCTTTTCACACTCAGTCCTACGATGGACCACTAGCACACATCCTTGAAGACAAAATTATTCTATCTCCTAAGACAAACCACAGGCCATAGCGACAGTGTAGACGGTGTGAAGGCCACACGCGTCCAGCTCCAGTTTTTACTATAGCCTTTTGTGGCGTGAAGCGCCACCGTATCTCAAGATGACATCACTAAGTCTCGATCTATCCAAACCCGATCAATCGAACTTCTAATCAAATGCTCGATATAGACAAAGTCAGTGGAGCGTCTACGCCTTTCTTCTCTTCCCAGCGGCCGAGTGGCCGAGGCTGCTCTTTCGTTTGACGCTCTCCACGATGCTCTTGATGCTCCCATCTCCTTCCTGGCGAGATTCCTGCGCAGCTCGCGTCTTTTCTTTAGCCCGAACATCCTCCTTACTTTGCCGCTCTCGCTGTCGTTTGGCACGTTCGTCGAGTAATGCTTGCATAGATTTAGTCTTCTTGAAGCTAAAACGTGCGATTAGCATTTTAAACAAACAAATTTTGTCGCTGAAGGAGACTTACTGAGGATTCGAAGGATCAATGGCGAATGAATAATCCTCATGCAAAGCAGCAAAACGCTCGTCTTTGACGTCCATTTGGAAGTCTTGCCCATCCTCGGCATTCTCCGCAGAGGTCTCCCCCTTCTTATCTCGTCGACGACCCTTCTTTCCCGCTCGGCCAGCCTTCTCCGCTTTGAGCACGGCGCGCATATCGAAATGCTTGGGTTCAGCACCCGTCTCAGCACCTGGGTCTGGTGCCAAAAGCAGCTCCAGTTCAGCCTCCGTAGACGCCTCCTGGGGCGGCGCCGCTGATTTGGATCCCTTCTCGAGTTTGGATTTGGACGCCTTGGTCGATTTGCGGGGGTTGGGCTCGAGCTCTACGTCACTATCCTCGCCGAAGAAATCGTTCTCGGGTTGTTCGGTAGGCTCAGTAGGCTCGGTCTCCTTCTTCGCTTTCTTCTGAGCCCGTTTCTCCTTCTGCTTTCGTTTGTACCGGTCAAGCGTCGTCTCGTCTTCTTGGTCTTTTGGAGCTGCAGTGCTAAGTGCCGGCATAAACGTAATTTCGAGATCGCCAGTTTTGTCGCCATCGTCTCCCCAGCCCTCGGGAAGATCGTCGTCGTTGCCACTCAGCAACAAGGCACGCATACGTTCGCGATCCTTGGCTTTGGATGAAGTAGCCTCGGCGGCCTCGTCCTCATCTTCGTCTTCGCTACTGGAAGAAGCAAGGAGCGCCCGAAAGTCGCCTTCGTCGACCTCTTTCCTAGTCAGCCGTCGGCGTGTGATCTTGCTACGCTCTGCGTCGTCTTCGTCCCATGTCAACTTGACTTTGGAGTGTCGCAACGCCTAGTGGGATGTCAGAATGACGAAAGCCTTTGTCGATCGTGGACGCACATCGGTTACGAAATCCATCCCCTTGTTAGATGCCTGCGCATCAGACGAACACTCATCCCTACATGCGTGTTGAATGAGTTGCTTGTGCCTGGTATCCTATGTGATAATTCACTTGCCTGCATTGTTGTGCGAACTCCATGTCTGCTGGAACATAACTGAAGTCGAACACATTCGCGGATCGTTCCAGCTCCGTTCCGTCCAGTTCGGCATAGATATGAGACGCAGCGGCGGGTGAATTGCACGTAATTATGGCATAATAATATCTTCTATAATTTAGCGACGGAGTATTGCAAAGACATGTAAGGACTCACCGTAATCGGTCCAGTTGGTATTGTCGCAATGCATCGTCGTCATAGTCGTCATCCCCATCCTGTGTAGCAAAGATATTCCGCTCGTTTACTTCTTCGTCCGAGTCAACTTCGTCCACTCTCGCTCCCCTGCCCTTCTTGAATAGCTCCTTCGGCGGACCCTCGCGTTCCTCTCTCTCCATCCGTTCTCGTCCAAAGTCGCTCGGGTAGACGGCGACATGAAGGACTTTGCCGGATCCTCCGCTGGGCAAGACAGACGCAGCGACCCGGTACAGGTGGGCGGCAGTGACGTGGTCCCAGTCCAGATTAACCGCAGCAATGCGAGACGTAGCTTCAGCAGCCTTAGCAGCTTCGTCCTTGGGAGCTGCTGACGAATATGCCTGCGCTTGCTGATCTAGCTCCGCAAAGGTAGATTCGTCAAGGTCGACCTCGAGTGGATCCGTCACCTTCTTCCCTCGACTAGGTTTAACGGCTGGTTCAGAGATTCCACGCCCAACTACGACCTCCTCAGCGCCAGAGTCATCAGATTCCTCCTCCTCCTCGCTTGAACTCTCCATGAGTGCCTCTCCGCGAGCATAGTCGATAACGGGGCCTGAGGACTCGGCTTTATCCGCCTCGTCGTCCATTCGGTAGAACCGACGCAGGTTATCCTTGTCTTTGGTTTTCGATACCTTCCGACCATATTTATCTATGCGCGCTTTGTCTAATGCATTTCAGAGCATGTATAAAGCTGCATGCGGATAGAATTACAAACCTTTGCTCGCTTTGCCTTTGCCTTTGGCTCCCGTGTCCTCTTCTCCTAACAAAGATTTGAACCTATCAT
>JANWGL010007529.1:570-15828 GCA_025200755.1 Ceratobasidium sp. C01 | reverse complement strand
CCGGCGAGCGAGGCGGAGTTGTGATGCACCCACAGCTACAGGAGTCTTTCGCCGAGTCTGCGAATGCGTCACGAGCACCCGTGAACGCCGCCATGGCCAATGCGGCAGTGCATAATTACGCGCATCGTGTCGATGGTGGCGGGCTGATGGAATCGGATTCGAGTAGCGCTAAGGACGTGTCATCTCGCAGGACGATGAAGAAGGAAAAGAAGCCTAGGCGGACGTCGAGGCAGTCGGACGTTGTCCCGCCGCAGGGAGACGCAGTGCATGCGGAGCCGAGTAGGCAAGCGCAGGCCGAGTCAGCGAGGCAGGTTCTGGAACCGACCCCACCACCTGTGGTAGTCTTTCCACACGGGAAACGACCGCGTACGACGTCAGGGAAGAGCGTCGTCGTTCTTGCTGGGCAGGATGAGGAGCACGACCCTGATGCAGATCCCGATACGGTACTATACAAGTCTCAGACGCCGGAGCCGGTCATTGTTGAACCACCGCCGCGGCGAGCGTCGCGTGTGAGTCTGGTAGGCGGGTCTCTACTCGGCTCGCGCCCAGAGATGACATTTGCGGGAGCTGGGGCGGCACTGGGGACGAATGCGCCTCGTGGTGATGTGCGTGGCGATGGAGGCAATGAGAACCCGCGTGGCCAGGGGCAGCTTGGAGTGGAGGTGATACCCCAGCGTGGGTCTCTTGTGCCAAATGCGGCGTTGGATGGTGTGGGAGAACGGTCGCGGCGGCCGTCGGCGGGAGCGGAAGAACGGGGTAAAGGTCCTGAGGAGCGAGTGAGGAGGCAGTCTGTCGGGGCGGAAGAGCGTGCGCGAAAGCCGTCGAATAGTGCAGAGGAGAGGCGGAAGGAGGAGGAACGCGCGAAGCGTCAGTCTGAGGTGAATCGACCTGCTGGAGATGTGGTTATGCTTGGCCGGAGGGGTATGGAGTCGGAGGAGTCGTTTCAGTCATACGAGTCGGCGGTACAACCTGCGTCAACGGTCGCGACACAGGAGCCGTATTATCCCGCTCAGGAGTATAGCTCGACGCGAGATGCTACTTCGACGAGGGATGCGATGTCTCCGCGATCGAATTACTTTTCTGTTGCAGCTTCCGTGAGGAGTGCAGTGAATGAGGCGACTAGGAATATGGCAAACGATGTACGGAACATGGCGAACGAGATACGGGACGCTGTAGGTGGTTCGAACGGAGCGACTGTTATTATGCAGTCCCCGCCCGCTGGCAAAGCTGTACCTGCGCCTCCTGCAGCCCAGGCGCGCCAGGGCGGTGTGCGCACGAGCGCCGTACCGTCTACGACAAACGGAGTTCCTTTGATCGGTAGGGAGCGTCCCGCCGGGCGTCAGAGTGACCTCCCGCCCCCGCCGAACAGTGCGCCCGCCAGGGTTCCGCAAACGCCAACGGTGCGCCCGACGGAGGTTGTATCCCCACCTGCGCCAACTGCGATCCCTGCACTGAAGCAGCCTGCCGAGCCTGAGGCGCATGGACGCCCTCGCGTGCCGTCTGTGAATCTGGGTTCGCTCCCGCTCGGACCTGGACCTTCGACCGCACCGGCTGATGTCCCTGCTCATCGTGCAACTGTTGACGTACATTCTCGAGAAGGCATGGCCGGCCAAGCTGTTGGCGGGGGTATTATGGTGGACGAAGAGGGACGACTGAACCGTGCACTACCAGGAGCTCCGCAGACAATGCCTGTTCGTGGTGTTCGACATTCGCTCACTATGCAGCGACCTCAGGGAGCTTCACCACCCGCCGCACACGCTCAGGCTCAAGCTCAAGCTCCACCTCCACTTCCGAGCCAGGCCCTGCCTCCTGTTCATTCGCAGCCTCCTCCTGTGCCTCCAGAAGCCCAAGCGAGCGCGTTGCCGAGGAACTTGCAGACACAACAACCGAACGGAAGCTCGAAAGAGTCGCTTGTTGAGACGAACGCGAACGTCAAGTCGGGCAAGAGCAAGAGTTCGTCGCGCTGGTTCTGGAAGAACAAGTCGTCTGAAGCAACTCAGAAGGCTCCGGCCCCGCCTCGGATCCCGTCACCACCTGGCCCCGCCCCTGCTGGTCCTTCTTCGGTCGCCCCACCCCCGCCCCCCGTCGCACAGCCTCAACGTATACGCCAGACGAGTATTCTTGGAGGGTTGATGATGGGTAATCCTGGATCTTCTAAGAGCAAGCACAGAGCTCCCGAACCTGCGCCGCCACCAGGGAATGATATCTACCAGTCGCTCGATAGCACGCCATCTTCGATCACGCTTAACCTCGAGCCTGAGGTCACGAAGAAGGACGAGTCAAGGATGCCTCGAATGTTCACGTCGGTCAAGAATGCGCTTCGACGGACGCCGTCGTCGACCAAGCTCGGCCATGGATTTTCGCGCTCGATGTCTCGGTTACCGGGGACGTCACGCGAGCCGGCTACCGCTCCTCCCGGTGCGCCGTTGGCACGGTCGACGAGCGTGAAGGATTCTATCTGGCCAATGTCGCCACAGCGTGTCAAGGAGCCGTTACGCCCGATGAAAGATGCTGCGGACGCTGTTCCTCCCCCACCCCCGCCTGTTGTTGCGCCCGTCGTTACGCCCGTCGTTGCACCTATTTCCCCACCTGTCATTCCAAAAGAGCGAGCTCCACCTCCAAAGGAACTCCCTCGCGCGCCTGAGGTTGTCCCGGTCAAGGAGACCAGGCGGCCGGATGCGAAGGAGGTACCGATCGTAGAGAAGTCACGGACTGCGGCACCGACCCCTGTCCGTCCCGTAGCCCCAGTTGAACAAATGCCTGCCTCCAAGACGACGAGGACGTTGGTAGATGCGAGTGGTCGATTGGTTGACAGTTCTGGTCGCCTATTGGTGGATAGCGCGGGGCGCCCGATTCTGGATGGGTCGAGCCGACCGGTGGTTGATAGCAATGGTCGACCTGTTCTCGATAGTGCTGGTCGTCAGGTGTTTGAGAGTGTGGCGAGGGCACCCCAGGGTGCGTCGCAGCGAACTAGTACGCAAGTGCCCCCGCCGTCTCACCCTCGTGCTGCGTCCCCACCGTTGGTTTCTCGACCCGTGACCACGACACGAGTCCCCGCGACTGGTCAGACGAACATCTTCACCAGTTCTGCTCCGCCGCCTCGTTCCTCCGCCCAGACCGTTCCTATCGCCACACATACGTCCTCCCGAACTCAAGGCTCTCGCGACCGCGGGGCGTCTGGTGGACGATCTTCTCGTGATCCTGGACCTATATCTGGGAATCTGCGCACACCGCGAATGCGTGAGGCTGTACCCGTAGCTGTCCAGATCGCTGAGCCTGCGTCCGCTGCTGCAGGCGAGCTGGGGCTGCCTACACCCGAAGCTACGCCACGATCGTCTCCGACTAGTGAGGATGTGTTTGAAGGTCGTGCTGCAGCCGTGCAGAGGGAACGGGAACGGGAGCGAGAGAGGGACAGGGAGAGGAGCCGACCGAGCAATATTGTTGTGCCATCTCGTGACCTCGTCAGCGCTGTGAGCCAAAAGTTGGAGGCCGAGCAGTCTGCCAATGGAGGGACGTTGAAGCTTGTTCATCGACACCCAAGGGCGGTGTCGATTGCGAGTCTGGAGGCTGTCACTGGGCAAGAGGTGTGTGGTCTTTTTTGTTCTGTCTCGGTAAAGTGTCTAACTAGTTGGTTTGTCTGAAGGCCCGTTTCCGCTCTGAGGCATCTTCGATCCGAACTGTCACACCCGGCCCCGGCCAGACTTCCTTCCCCCTCCGTGACCCCCTCATTGCGACGGAAGACTGGAGAGAACTTCAAATCCAAGAAGACATGCGTCTGAGTGCTGAGAAGATGGCCGCTCGCCGAGACACAGTCAGCTCGCGCCGTGACGGCAGTTCGTCAGGACGTAAACGCGGAGGGTTGAAGCGCGACAAGGCCGGGCCGCGCAAGCCTGGTGTGGCGTTTGACTTCCCGGGTCCGGTGATTGATGAGGATGGAGAGGAAGAGGATAAGAGGAAGGCGGATATCGATTTGACGTATGAGCTTGAGAGGATGAAGAAGCGGTACAAGTGAGCAGACTGAGGTCGGACTTTGTTTGAGGTTTCCTTTTTTTTTATCTGGTGCATTTCATGCGTGTTTTGCGGTTCCGTATTCATTATGTTCGTTTTGTTATGTTCTGTCCATACCCATGCTTTCTCCTTTTCACTTTTTGTTATTGCTTTTCTTTGTCATTATCGTGCTCGCTGCCATGTACTACTTATTGGATTCGGGGCGTTTTTGTCAAACTGTACTCTTATTGGAGGGTGGTATATATGCATTGCGCTATCGTTGGGTGGATCGTATGCCATACAAAATCTATTTATTAAACTATTGAATTCTTGAACTAATTCAAGCTGGGCTAGGTGTGATAGCATAGCATAGTGATAATCGTACAGTGAGAGCGAATACAAAAAAGCAAGTGTGTGCTGTGTGAGGTTCGTGGGGAGGGGCAGTTAGAAGTGAACTTGAATAGCCTTGCTCGTGTCGGACTCGGAGGGGCAGTACGGGCACTTCACTCGACTACGGGAATAGAAAATCAGATAAATTCGAATTGAAATGATTAGGAGGGGCAAGCGAGAAACATACCCGGCTGAACCTTTAGTCAATCTACTCAAGCTTTCTCTAGCAACAACGTGTCCGCACTCGAGCATCATTGCGGGGTTGCTCTCCGATGCTTGCTCTTTTGAGACTGGGCAGGCGAAGATCGAGTGGTACCGGTGTTGAGGTGGGAGCGGAATCTCAATCTACATACCACGTACATCAGTGGCCCGAAAACATGTGTATAGTATTGAGACCGATCGACTCACTGGAAGCTCGTCGACGCTGCTCCACTCCGTCCTCGAGTCCTTCATGATCTTTCGCCCCTTTTCGATTCTCGCTAACGCTCCAGATCCACCAATATCGACAGCAACTTTCATCGGAACCTGTTCACCTAGCCCGAGACGAGCACAGTACTCCCTCGCAAAGAGGGACGCGGCATCTGGTCCTTGTACGAGGTCCGCATAAGGAGAACCCGCCAGACCAGGAGTAGAAGTATTCAATCGGGTAAAGACGACAGATGCAAGTAAACGTCTAACAGCTGGTGCATGGTCCGGATACAGTGCAGGGAAATGTTGACGTGAGTAGGCGATAGCTGTTTCATGTGCGTTAGGGTCGGTGGGCGAGAGCAATAGAGAGAGAAACTGGGCGCGGTGGAGTGCGAATTCGAGTGTTGAGAGGCGAGATGTTAGGAATTTGCGGTTGGCAGCGCACCACCTGGTCGTGATGTCAGGTTAGGATGAGTTGAGACCAATGAAGCAAAACGGGAGAAGCCGGTGGGACGTACGTGAGAGCGGGTTCAAAATCGTTGTTGGAGAGTGCAGTAAGGATCCGGTGCATGTCCACGAACTGGTCGTGGTACGCAGGCGGGGCGTCCATGCACGATTCCTAAGCCAGTGGGGATTAGAATGGATCTGGGGAAGGACGTGGCGCTTACCTCCATGAATGTATGGGCTACATTAAACGAGCCCGTTCTGAAGAAGTGCATGGCGATGGTTCGTTCTAAGGCTTCCATGGCGGTCTCGGAAGTGAAAAGAGGCCCGGTGTCTGGCAGTTGCAACGGGAATTTCTATTCGAATATGAGCAATGGAGATATGCAACATCTGAGGCGCATACCTTGTCAAGGAGCTTGCCCGTGCGCCCGAGGCTTAAATAGACCTCCTTCTGACGCTCCTCAACGTCCTTCTTCTTCTCTTCTATACACTTTGCCAATGATCTATAGTCATCGTTGCTTGGCGGAGGCCCATCGGCTAGCTTGCTCTTGAGCTCATGGAGGTGCGAGAGTAGAGTATCGAGCGATTGGCCAACAGGGGGGGCAGGAGCCTTTGCCTTTGCCTTCTTCCCACTTGGAGTGTGGGCCGTCTTGCCAGTAATATCAGTCGCACTCTGCAGTTTGCTCAATTCGTTGAGGAGGTCCATGGTGGTGTAAAGGGGCTAGTAGGGACTCGTGTGCTGAGTCAAGATGAGGTCAGCAGGGTCCACTCCATAGCACACCGCAGCCTCCATCATGGGCGGCGCAGCAACCGGCTCTCCTCGCAGCGACGACTACGACTTTGGGCATCTATCAGTGAGTACAGTAGCGAATTGTCGAATCCCACTAACATGTTGTAGACAGATTCAATGGTTTCTATTAAACACGGCTCAGTTCCGCCTGTTGACACCCCCGCAGAGAGGGATGAACAGGCTCGCTATATGTACGTCTATCGGCCTCCAGTGCCACTTATGCTAACTTGTTACAGACTCATCTACTCGAAATCCAAGGTGTATGTCCACCCTACTGCGTATTCCCGCGACAACATTCCTGGCTTCATCAGCCTCGTGAAACGGGTTAGTGGCTATTCGTTGCGTCATACGACTCATATTGACTATTCGTCGCCACAGGATGCTGTAAGTCCCACCTACTTTCTCGCTTGGGTTCCAGAATCGCTACTAGGCGAGCGCGGGAACGAGGAATGGTCCAAGTTCTTACGTGTTGAAGCCGAATACGGCTCTGGCGTACATAACTTCGATGAGGAAGAGGGTGAGCAGCGCCTATTATGCGGTTTAAACAATCATATATTAACCCTATTTCAGACGCCGTGATAATTCAAGCACCTATCCCGAAAGGCGAATCATACGCCTTCTCGGTTCCACTCTCATCCATCTACAGCGCTGTAGTCCAGTCTCCAACAATATCTTCTTGGTGTGAGTATCCATTTCGCAACAATCCTTTGTCCAGACATTCTGTTCCTACGTCCTCCCCCACCAGCTCGTGGCTGCTTGATTACATGAGCAACGTCTCGGGGTTTCTAGTTTAATCTCGTCTCACTTGCACGCATTCGCGCTTCCCTGAACTTAACTAATGTATTACCTATAGATGGTTCGATGACTTTCAACTTGGCTTCTGGGGCTACCTTGCAGACCATCCATTTCCACGATGACGAGTCGCGCTCTATTAGCCAACTGTCGCCGAGGAATCGCTCAGCCAGTGGTATAGGAAGCTGGGGTGGCGAGGGTACGCTACTTTCAGATTCCGTCCCAGCGAATACTTATCATAGCTCCAGATTTGCTCCAACGCCTACGATCGTACTGCAACATCCTGCGATCCTCCCTCCAACCAAACCTCTTCTTGGTAAGCCCATATTATGCGTTCTTACACTCAGCGCCTAACTCTACATAGTTTGACCCATCTAAACCCGATATCGAGGCGCACACCATGATTCTCTTTGACGACGATGCAGCCGACGCTATTCTCGCTCAATCTCACGACTCACCCATCCCACTACACCGGCGCCCGCCTCGTCCATCCTCGCGCTCCCCAGCTGCGGGTTCCTCCTCGTCCGTCACGCCCTCTCCCCGCCTCACACCCTCCGGCTCACCCATCCCCTGGCCCAACCCGCGCTATTCGACCCGCACCTCAGTTCTCCATGAAACTCTGCCTTCCTACCCTCCGACCACAGTAACACCCCTCACCGATCCCCCACGCAGCTTTCTGCAATCATTCTCAAACCTAACGCGCGCCACGCGTCATGCGGCTCAACAGATCCTCTCGCACCCTCTCGCACAACCCATCGTCCCACACTTGCCTTCTCCGATGCAGAGCCTCGTCACAGCGAGTGGTGAGTGGGCCGGGTGGGTTGAGAAGGGCGGAATGGGAGAGTTCGAATCCGCGCGAGTGTATTTGGCGAGGTGGGCGAGGGTTGTCGCGGAGGAAGGAGAGAGGGCAAGGAGGAGGGAGGCGAGGGTCGTAGGGAATGAGAGGGAGGAGGGAGAGTTGGGTGTGTTTGAATTGCTTGCTGTAAGCCTTTGGTTTCCCATTCATTGGAAATTATTGACTGAGGAGGTGGACAGAAATCGGCGAATTTGCCCGTACCGAAGTCGACAAGAAATCCGAAAGAGGCGATTGGTAAGGCTACGTGGTTGAGCTGGTTTGACGCTTCCGGGAAACCGACGATTTCGGAGGACCAGATGCTTGGAGAAGTTTTCAGACGGGTGAGTCCCTGGTCTTTAGTTAGCTTGAGTCTATGTCTAATGCGTGGTACGTAGGGCTTTGCGACGATGGAAGTCCGCCGGTTGGCGTGGTCGAGTGTGTTGAGAGTCCTGCCGTGGGACGTAGATGCTAAGACGCGTGAGCAACTGTGGGCTGAGAAGAAGTCAGTCGCTATATGCGTTCTGTTGTTTGCTATGACTGACACTGCGAACTGTAGAGCTCAATATGAAGAGACGAAGGCTGAATGGTTTGGGGTAGATGAAGTAATGCAAAGGAGTGATGTCGTAGAGGTATGTCTACCCTTCCCCTTCTCCCGCTCTCCAGAATCTAACAACAGTCATAGGAGCGACACAGGGTAGATGTAGACGTTCGACGCACAGATAGAACCCAGCCGCTCTTTGCGCTCCCAAGCGATGGATCCGTGAACGAGAATGCTGCACAGGCTGCAAGCAACGAACATGTTGATCGACTTGGGACTATTTTGCTTACTTACAACTTCTATGAGAAGGAACTTGGTAAATTGTCTACTTGTCCACTAGTGTATCACTGGCTAAACACTAGGTCGAAACAGGTTACGTCCAAGGCATGTCGGATTTGTGTGCGCCGATATATGTGGTGTGTGGAGCGGACGAAGTGCAGACCTTCTGGTGTTTCGTGCAGGTTATGGATCATATGGTGCGTCATTTCTCATCCGCTTTCAGCCGTCGGAAATCTAAACAGTGGGCTACGCGCAGAAACAAAATTTCCTGCGAGACCAGAGTGGAATGAAGAAGCAGCTCTTGACCTTGCAACAGCTCCTAGCTGTTATGGACCCCGAGTTGTACAGGCACCTTGAGAAGACCGACGCTCTGAATTTGTTCTTCTGCTTCCGGTAAGTGTCTCTGTGTCGCCAAGGACAAGTCACAAGATTAACAAATCCATGTGCGGATGCTAGATGGGTGCTCATCACGTTCAAACGCGAGTTCCCCTTCGACGATGTTCTCCGGCTATGGGAAGTCTTATGGACGAACCATTACACGACACAGTTTGTATTATTTGTTGCCTTGGCTGTATTGGAGTCGCATCGAGATGTGATCATGCGTTACCTCGTTGAGGTGGGTATCCTTTCTACTTTTTCAGGCAGTAGTGGATACTAATGGGTGGGTAATTGCTCTTAGTTTGACGAGATACTTAAGGTGTGTTCCTTCTGAAGCATTGAGACTAGGTGAATAGATGCTGATAGCGGCATACAGTATTGTAATGACTTGAGCATGACGATCGAGCTCGACTCGACACTCGCCCAGGCTGAAGTTCTCTTCTTGTCGTTCCAACAAAGTATGTATAGTCCCGTTGACCTGTCAACCTTCACATGCTAACGTTTTTTTCCACCTCACAGTCGTTGCGGATATTGACCGCCGCCAAGCCGAGCAGGAGCAAGAGCATAACACTGAAGGCCTACGACGCAGACACGAATCGTCGTCCGCCTCAGTATCAGCCCGTTCGAGTGACGAAGAACGGACCAAGGCTGCGTTGAGTATGCCGCTTATTAGCGATAACTTGCGTGAGCTTTTGCAGCGGGAGAAGTGGGTGCAATTGTGAGAGAAGCAAGTGAGTGGGTGAGTATGTATACACAGTTATTGTAGTGGGAGGGTGGTGGTCACTGTATTTTCTTTAATGTATTCAAACACGTTATACGAATCAGTTTAGTTGATAAATAATGTGGGGGTTGTGGTACGTAGATTAGACAGCAAATACCGGAGTAGGTGATACTTTTTGAGCATATTTAGTTAGTTGATAGGACACAGGCGACGCTGCCTAGTTGTCGACGGACATCATGATAGTCTACATCATGGGCTAAAAAGGTGCAAGGCAAAGGTCAAATCGTGCGTGGGTGGAAGTGCAAGGTATCTTACTATCTTCAACCTCTCCCCAACGCTCGATCTGACTCGATACTTCAACATGCGCAGCCTGTGCTGCCTGCTCCATTCCAATCCGACCCTTGAGTAGCGCAAGAGCAATGATGAACGACTTGGTCGTCAATACTGCTCGCTCGAATGCTATATTGGCCAAAACATATTAGAACCCTCGTAAATATAGTCATACACGATACCCACGCACCTGCCATCTGCCACTGATCTAAGTTATCCACTGCAGCTGCGAAAGTCGCCTTGGTCTCCGGCGGTTGAGAGTTCCCCAAGATCGAGTCAAAGACGTTGATCTCTACGCCATATGTTTCGCGCGCCCAGTTAAGGAGGGGCGCCCAGTGGGCATCCTGGAGTTTGACAAGTGCAGGCGGATGAGATTCTTGGAAGCTGTACAAACAATGATTTGGATATTAATTTTAAAAGCGGAGGGTAGAATAGATGCGACAAACCAGATTGTGTCGGTGTCGAGATACTTGAGCAAAGAAGCTGCGAGGTCAATTCTTGCGCCTTCTTCTTTTAACCCATCTATCGCTCGAGACGCAATTGAGGTCTACCCATATTTCAGATCGATCTCTAGTATTTTCATTTGGGCTCGCTCACCATGGGTAGGGCATGCGGCTTGATTAGCTTTTCCTGATTCTCCCATTCTGTTGCGACGAGCGCCGCTAGCAGTCGATGCGATTTTGGGATCTCAAGTTTTGCCCCCTCGGGCGTGCGTAATGGGCGGCCATCGAGTGTCACTGTTAGAATGCCTACGGGTAACTTAAGATCAGCTTGTCTTGTTATTTGGCTATGCAGACAAGAGACTTGCCTTCATTCTCCGCGACGCTCACTGTCTTCCAGAACCGATTGAGTGTGACGCTCGCGCCTAGATCATGACGTGGGTCAATGCGTAATGCACGAGATCAAGAGTGCCTGCGTACGCTCCATGGACCCAGCCGGCTTCGGAGCTGTAGTAGCATTGCTTTGACACCGTGCTACTACTACTATAGGGCGCTGTGCGATCGGGCCAAGGGCCAAGGGCCGCAGAGTACGAGCTAGTCGTGTTGCTCGAAACATGTCCAAGCGCGAAGAAGGGAATAAGCGCTGAGCTCTGCGGATCTGGCGCTTAAATGATCATCCTTGGCATGAATAATTTATCCTGAGCTAACCTCGACGAGCCTTGTTACTATTGCGCAAGCGCATATGCTATGTATGCTTATATTCCGTTCATAACATATCACTATAATATGTCTCATGTTCAAAGTGTGCACGTCACTATCCTCGATTAACAACTTACTAGAAAATTCAGCTCGATCGTGATCACAGCGGCTTTTACAATTACCAGTTGGGGTGCGAAGCTGAAACACATCGTGAAGATTTCATTGGCGCATGAGATAGATCAAACTGTGCTTCTTTGACGCTCGGGCATCGAGCTGGGCTTGTTTTTCAGCCTCCACCTACCTCCACTTTAATTGGCTGGCTTGCGTCTAACTTGGGACTACCGCGACGATGAACGCGTCACCGTTATTGCCGGCCTTGGAGCGCCAACGTACTGTATAAGAATCCTATTGACATGAGCTAGGACGAGTATGCTTTCCGTACTACCTCACGATTACTACCATGAGGTACGCCTAGCATTTTTGTTGTTTGTCTGAAACTAAACACACAACATTGTTTGCTCGCACTTCATCGAATAGCATAATCACCAAAAGTCGAGTCTTATTGACCGGAGCCAACGGTTTCATTGGCGTACATATCGCTCGCGCCCTTCTTCAGCGTGGGCATACTGTTGTTGGCGCCGTGCGTGGGGAGCCAAAGACAACACGACTCCGTCAGCTATTCCCCAACGAAATAGCCAATAATTCGTTGTCATTTGGAATCGTCCCCGATATTACACAACCTGGAGCGTTCGATTCTGTCTTGTCCGGCGGAGTGCCTTTTGATGCGGTCATACATGCTGGGAGTCCGTTGTCGTTCAGTGTGTAGGTACCTTAATCCCTTGACCAACATTGCCAGTGCAGAGACTGATTGCAATATCACTGGGGTCCCAGAAAGGACATTGAACAGGATTTATATCGCCCAGCTATCGAAGGAACGATGGGCATCCTTAAGTCTATCAAGACAAAAGCTCCGAGTGTGAAGCGGGTGATCATCACGTCAAGCTTCGCAGCCGTTGCGGACCGTTCCAGGGGGTTGAGGCCTGGTTATGTCTACTCGGATAGGGACTGGAATCCGGTAGGTCAATTGCTCTAGCGAGTATTCCATTCACCCCTTCGACTGAAACATGACTCTACGTTAGACCAGTCGAGAGGATGGTCTTCACGATCCACGAACTGGATATAGCGTTAGCAAGACACTCGCTGAAAAGGCGGCATGGGATTTTGTCGAAGCTGAACGACCAGACTTTACGCTTACAACGCTTTGCCCGCCATTTGTGAGCCACGAAAAATATATTGTTATTGCAACTAATGGAATGCGATTAGGTTCTTGGTCCTGCGGAACAAGTCACCAACGTCGACCAGCTAAACGAGAGCACTGGCATGATATATGCGGCATTCGTAGGCAGGGCCGCGGTCCCAATGTCAGGATATGTGTGGGTCGACGTGCGTGATATTGCTTTAGCACATGTTCTTGCCATTGTGAGTCACCCTTTTGATTCCTTGAAGAGTATTGTCAAGCTGACTGGTCGAGCTGGTTTGAAGGAATCCCCTGCGGCTGCCAATCAACGATACTTGGTCGCTGCAGGAAATTATTCTCCACAACAGGTAATTGACTATATGTGGAAAGTGTACCCAGAACGGGCGGTGGAGAAAGGGATATCGAAAGGTTCTCCTGGAAAGCTTTGGCCTGAGGGTGGCGTATTCAGTGTGGACAAGGCGAAATGCGAGAGGGATTTGGGCATAAGGTACAGAATACTTGAAGAGACTTTGAGGGATATGTTTACTAGGCTCGAAGAACTTGAGGCACAAAGTTGATATATTTTCATCTGTGTGCTCACGGGTTTGCCATACGCTGTTGGAGCCAGTTTGGCTTTGTAGTGGCAATGTAGCGCTCACGCGACGCGTTGGATAATTGGCAATATGATCTCAGGTGTGGCGCCGTCCTCGATATCTTGGTCATGTCTGGCAAACAACGCGTTCTGTCTTCATATTTCTCACAACCTGCCAAGTCTTCTGCACAAAAGAAGCGAGCTCTCGAAGACACTGCTACTGTTGGCGAGAGTATCGATTTAACACTGAGCGACTCCGACTCGGATACTCGCGAGCCACCCCAAAAGAGAACCCGCATCCCATCCTCGGGCAATGCGAAGGATGTTGTGTCTTCTTCCCCTCCTCCTGCGGATTCTTTAATGTCGTCGACCATGAGCCAGAAGTGGGGGTTCACGCCGACATCGGGCGTGGGCACGGGCGCGGGTACAGGAACAGGTACGAATGTTGCTTCAAGTTCCAGTCGACCAAGAGCGGAGGTAGAAGCACTTAGGAAAATAATGGTCGGAGATATCAAAGGCAAGTCTTCCGCCACTGGCAGAGGCACCAAACGTCAGCGGGAGCCGATTGTTTTGGAAGAAAGTGGTGGAGAGGATGGTGGAGAGGATTCTGGGAGCAAAGAGGACGAGGAAGCACCAAGTCGGTTAACGAAGTTTGCCAACACCGGTTCGCGAAAAAATGGCAAAAATACCAAAGGCAAAGCACCAGCGAGTAAACCCACAGCTGCTTCGAGCGGTAAAGGGAAAGGATCTAAGCAGCCCGAGGAAATTGGACCTGCTGGGTTAAAGTACACCCCATTGGAGAAACAGGTGCGCTACTCATTGCGGCAATAGGATGAAGTTACGATGGCTAAAATGGCTCGCAGATCCTTGCGCTCAAGGAGAAACATGGAGACGCTATCTTGATGTTCGAAGTTGGTTATAAGTTTAGGTATGTCTGAACTGGTTAGCTTGAATTCGTATAGTAACTAAATTTGTTATTTAGGTTTTTCGGAGAGGATGCGCGGGTGAGCTATGTTGTTCAAAGTCTTGGAGATGTTTGTATTGAAATTTCCTAGGTTGCTTCTCGGGAATTGGGTATCGCTTGCTTTATGGACAAGAATTTCTTGACTGCTTCAATTCCTGTTCACCGAAGAAATGTGCACCTCAAGAAGTGAGTGTTTCGTTAGATTATAATGCTAAAACTAATGTTTTGGTAGGTTAATCTCGCAGGGTTATAAGGTAGTTCTTTTGCGGCTTCGTTTCTTTCAGATTAGCGCATTTTCTCACTACCCCTGGATTAGGTTGGTATAATCGAGCAAGTTGAAACGGCCGCCCTAAAAAAGGCGGGAGACAATCGCAGCGCACCGTTTGATCGCCAGTTAACTCAACTATACACGGCTGCAACGTGAGTACTGCCACCCTACACTTGCCTAGCGTGTCTTAATATTTTATGACTAGCTTCGTTGATGAGCTAGGCTCGGTCGACGATGTTGACGCATTCGCTCATGGCGCCGCACCTCCCATTGCCTGCATCGTCGAAGAACTTCGTGGTGGGATGGGTTCGGATGAGTTAGTACATTTCGCGTTTGTCGCCGTTACCCCATCGACTGGGGATATTGTTTACGACACATTTGATGGTGAGCCTCTTTTTCGTTTGGACTTGTGGGTTAGGCGTTTATTTTCGGTAGATAATTATATGCGCTCCGAAGTTGAAGTAAGTCTTCGATCTATTGGCTTCTAATAACTCCAACCTTATCTGTCTGATTAAGACTAGAATGGCCCATGTTCGGCCTTTGGAGCTCTTACTTCCCGAACAGAAGCTGACTAGGCCAACGGAGAAAATACTTGCGCATATCGGCAACCAAGGGTAAGATTCACTTGTTGTGCGCACCCGCTCGGACTAATCTCCTCTCCAGAAATCGCATTCGAGTCGAACGATATCAGGATCCTATGTCCTACACCGAGGCGTTTGAGCTTGTGTCTGCGTTTTATCGGAAGCATGGCGATAACTCGCCACAGAACGCTTCAGAGGGATTTAAGAGTGGTAAATTAATGGGAGCAGTAGTTGATTTTCCTAAGAATGTGCGTTGCCTTATTTTTTAAAGAGACCTATACTAACCGAGCTGAAATGATATTGTAGGTTATCATAGCTCTTGCGTATCTCATGAGGCACTTGGAATCGTTTCAGTTATCAGAAGTGTTTCTGCGAACCGAGTTCTTCACGTCCTTTATGAACCGTTCGCACATGCTTGTCTCCGGTAATTCCTTGCATAACTTAGAGGTATGCCCAGAATCTAGTACCGCAAGCTTCAATAAGTTCACTCATGGTTTTATGCAGATTTTTCGAAATCAAACCGATTTTGCGGAGGTATGCGTCAGATGTAGTTTCAAACTGATAGATAGCTGGCTGAAATGACGT
>JANWGL010007528.1:0-15552 GCA_025200755.1 Ceratobasidium sp. C01 | reverse complement strand
GTCGAGTGATGTATTCAAAAACCGAGCACATACCTTTGACAAGATCTGGAAGACCTTTCAGCAGCATCTGCATGCGTTCGATCCTTAGCTCTTGTGTATTTAGGATTTCTTCAACTGCATCAACACGCTGTTGTAAGATCCTATAAATGGCAACTATTAGCAACGGCGCAAGCTTATAGCCAGGTGAGTACTAACTCCTTGTTCACAAGTGGCCGGCCAATCCAAGACCTGAGCATGCGAGACCCGAATTTGGTCTTCGTCTTGTCCAAAACCCACACCAGCGAGCCAGTCTAAAACGTCATTTCAGCCAGCTATATATCGGTTTAAAACTACATCTGACGCGTACCTCCGCAAAATCGGTTTGATTTCGAAAAATCTGCATAAAACTATGAGTGAACTTATTGAAGCTTGCGGTACTAGATTCTGGGCATACCTCTAAGTTATGCAAAGAATTACCGGAGACAAGCATGTGCGAACGGTTCATAAAGGACGTGAAGAACTCGGTTCGTAGGAACACTTCTGATAACTGAAACGATTCTAGGTGCCTCATGAGATACGCAAGAGCTATGATAACCTACAATACCATTTCAGCTCGGTTAGTATAGGTCTCTTTAGAAATAAGGCAACGCACATTCTTAGGAAAATCAACTACTGCTCCCATTAATTTACCACTCTTAAATCCCTCCGAAGCGTTCTGTGGCGAGTTATCGCCATGCTTCCGATAAAACGCAGACACAAGCTCAAACGCCTCGGTGTAGGACATAGGATCCTGATATCGTTCGACTCGAATGCGATTTCTGGAGAGGAGATTAGTCCGAGCGGGTGCGCACAACAAGTGAACCATACCCTTGGTTGCCGATATGCGCAAGTATTTTCTCTGTTGGCCTAGTCAGCTTCTGTTCGGGAAGTAAGAGCTCCAAAGGCCGAACATGAGCCATTCTAGTCTTAATCAGACACGATAAGGTTAAGGTTATTAGAAGCCGATAGATCAAAGACTTACTTCAACTTCAGAGCGCATATAATTATCTATCAAAAATAAGTACCAATCCACAAGTGCAGACGAAAAAGAGGCTCACCATCAAATGTGTCGTAAACAATATCCCCAGTCGATGGGGTAACGGCGACAAACGCGAAATGTACAAGCTCATCCGAACCCATCCCACCACGAAGTTCTTCGACGACGCAGGCAATGGGAGGTGCGGCGCCATGAGCGAATGCGTCAACATCGTCGACCGAGCCTAGCTCGTCAACGAAGCTAGTCATAAAATATTAAGGCACGCTAGCCAAGTGTAGGATGGTGGGCAGTACTCACGTTGCAGCCGTGTAGAGTTGAGTTAACTGGCGATCAAACGGTGCGCTGCGATTGTCTCCTGCTTTTTTTAGGGCGGCTGTTTCAACTTGTTCGATTATACCAACCTAATCCAGGGGTAGTGAGAAAATGCGCTAATCTGAAAGCAACAAAGCCGCAAAAGAACTACCTTATAACCCTGCGAGATTAACCTACCAAATCATTAGTTTTAGCATCATAATCTAACGAAACACTCACTTCTTGAGGTGCACATTTCTTCGGTGAACAGGAATTGAAGCAGTCAAGAAATTCTTGTCCATAAAGCAAGCGATACCCAATTCCCGAGAAGCAACCTAGGAAATTTCAATACAAACATCTCAAAGACTTTGAACAACATAGCTCACCCGCGCATCCTCTCCGAAAAACCTAAATAAGAAGTTTAGTTACGATACGAATTCAAGCCAACCAGTTCAGACATACCTAAACTTATAACCAACTTCGAACATCAAGATAGCGTCTCCATGTTTCTCTTTGAGCGCAAGGATCTGCGAGCCATTTTAGCCATTCTAACTTCATCCTATTGCCGCAATGAGTAGCGCACCTGTTTCTCTAATGGGGTGTACTTTAACCCAGCAGGTCCAATTTCCTCTGGCTTCTTAGATCCTTTCCCTCTACCGCCCGAAGCAGCTGCGGGTTTACTCGCTGGTGCTTTGCCTTTGGTATTTTTGCCATTTTTTCGCGAACCGGTGTTGGCAAACTTCGTTAACCGACTTGGTGCTTCCTCGTCCTCTTTGCTCCCAGAATCCTCTCCAGCATCCTCTCCGCCACTTTCTTCCAAAACAATCGGCTCCCGCTGACGTTTGGTGCCTTTGCCGGTAGCGGAAGACTTGCCTTTGATATCTCCGACCATTATTTTCCTAAGTGCTTCTACCTCCGCTCTTGGTCGACTGGAACTCGAAGCAACATTCGTACCTGTACCCGCGCCTGCGCCCGCGCCCACGCCCGATGTCGACGTGAACCCCCACTTCTGGCTCATGGTCGACGACATCAAAGAATCCGCAGGAGGAGGGGAAGAAGATACAACATCCTTCGCATTGCCCGAGGACGGGATGCGCGTTCTCTTTTGGGGTGGCTCGCGAGTATCTGAGTCGGAGTCGCTCAGAGTTAAATCGATACTCTCGCCAACAGTAGCAGTGTCTTCGAGAGCCCGCTTCTTTTGTGTAGAAGACTTGGCAGGTTGTGAGAAATAAGATGACAGAACGCGTTGTTTGCCAGACATAACCAAGATATCGAGGATGGCGCCACACCTGAGATCATATTGCCAATCATTCAACGCGTCGCGTGAGGGCCACATTGCCACTACAAAGCCAAACTGGCTCCAACAGCGTCCCGCAAACTCGACAGACGAAAATACATCAACTTTGTGCCTCAAGTTCTTCCAGCCTAGTAAACGTATCCTTCAATGTTTCCTCGAGCGATCTGTAACTTATACCCAGATCCCTCTCGCTTTTCGCCATGTCAACACTGAATACCCCACCCTTAGGCCAAAGCTTTCCAGGAGAACCTTTCGATATCCCTTTCTCCAACGCCCGTTCTGGGTACACTTTCCACATGTAATCAATTACCTGTTGTGGAGAATAGTTCCCTGCAGTGACCAAGTATCGTTGATTGGCAGCCGCAGGGGACTCCTTCAAACCAGCTCGACCAGTCAGCTTGATCATACTCTCCAAGGAATCAAAAGGGTGACTCACAATGGCAAGAACATGTGCTGAAGCAATATCACGCACGTCGACCCACACATATCCTGACATTGGGACCGCGGCTCTGCCTACGAATGCCGCATATATCATGCCAGTGCTCTCGTTTAGCTGATCGACGTTGGTGACTTGTTCTGCAGGACCAAGAACCTAACCGCATTCCGTTAGTTGCGACAACAATATGATCTTGGTGGCTCACAAATGGCGGGCAAAGCGTTGTAAGCGTAAATTCTGGCCGTTCAGCTTTGACAAAATCCCATGCCGCCTTTTCAGCGAGTATCTTGCTGACGCTATATCCAGTTCGTGGATCGTGAAGTCCATCCTCTCGACTGGTCTAACGTAGAGTCATGTGTTAGTCGAAGGGGTGAACGGAATACTCGCTAGAGCAATTGACTTACCGGATTCCAGTCCCTATCCGAGTAGACATAACCAGGCCTCAACCCCTTGGAACGGTCCGCAACGGCTGCGAAGCTTGACGTGATGATCACCCGCTTCACACTCGGAGCTTTTGTCTTGATAGACTTAAGGATGCCCATCGTTCCTTCGATAGCTGGGCGATATAAATCCTGTTCAACGTCCTTTCTGGGACCCCAGTGATATTGCAATCAGTCTCCGCACTGGCAATGTTGGTCAAGGGGTTAAGGTACCCACACACTGAACGACAACGGACTCCCAGCATGTATGACCGCATCAAAAGGCTCTCCGCCAGACAAGACAGAATCGAACGCTCCAGGCCGTGTAATATCGGGGACAATTCCAAATGACAACGAATTATTGGCTATTTCGTTGGGGAATAGCTGACGGAGTCGTGTAGTTTTGGGCTCCTCACGCACGGCGCCAACGACAGTATGCCCACGCTGAAGAAGGGCGCGAGCGATATGTACGCCAATGAAACCGTTGGCTCCGGTCAATAATACTCGACCTTTGGTGATTGTGCTATTCGATAAAGTGCGAGCAAACGATACCGTGTGTTTAGTTTCAGACAAACAACGGAAATGCCGGGCGTACCTCATGGTCGTAATAGTGAGGTAGTACGGAAACCATACCCGTCCTAGCCCACATCAATGGGATTCTTATACAGTACGTTGGCGCTCCAAGGCCGGCAATGACGGTGACGCGTTCATCGTTCGGGTAGTCCCAAGTTAGACGCAAGCCAGGCAATTAAAGTGGAGGTAGGTGGAGGCTGAAAAACAAGCCCAGCTCGATGCCCGAGCGTCAAAGAAGCGCAATTTGCTCTATCTCATGCGCCAATGAGATCTTCACGATGTGTTTCAGCTTCGTACTCCAACTGGTAACTGTAAAAGCCGCTGTGATCGTGATCGAGCTGAATTTTCCAGTAGGTTGTTAATCGGGAATAGTGACGCGCACACTTTGAACACGAGATATATTGTAGTGATATGTTATGGACGGAATATAAGCATAGCATATGGGCTTGCGCAATAGTAACAAGTTGGGTCGAGGTTAGCTCAGATTAAATTATTCATGCCAAGGTACACCCCTTTAAGCGCCAGATCCGCAGAGCTCAGCGCTTATTCCATTCTTCGCGCTTGGACATGTTTCGAGCAACACGACTAGCTCGTACTCTGCGGTCCTTGGCCCGCAGCCCGATCGTACAGCGCCCTCCAGTAATAGTACGGTATCAAACCAATGCTGCTGCAGCTCCGAAATCGGCTGGGTCCATGGAGCGTACGCAGGCACTCTTGATCCCGCGCATTACGCATTGACCCACATTATGATCTAGGCGCGAGCGTCACACTCAATCGGTTCTGGAAGACAGTGAGCGTCGCGGAGAATGAAGGCAAGTCTCTTGTCTGCATAGCCAAATAACAAGACAAGCTGATCTTAAGTTACCTATAGGCATTCTAACAGTGACACTCGATGGCCGCCCATTACGCACGCCCGAGGGAGCAAAGCTCGAGATCCCGAAATCGCACAGACTACTAGCGGCGCTCGTCGCAACAGAATGGGAGAATCAGGAAAAACTAATCAAGCCGCATGCTCTACCCATGGTGAGCGAGCCCAAATGAAAACACTAGTGATCGATCTGAAATATGGGTAGACCTCAATTGCGTCTCGAGCGATAGATGGGTTAAAAGAAGAAGGCGCAAGGATTGACCTCGCAGCTTCTTTGCTCAAATACCTCGACACCGACACAATCTGGTTTGTCCCATCAATTCTACCCCGCGGTTTTAAAATTAATGTCCAAAATGTTGTTTGTTCAGCTTCCAAGAATCTCATCCGCCTGCACTCGTCAAACTCCAGGATGCCCACTGGGCGCCCCTCCTTGACTGGGCGCGCGAAACATATGGTGTAGAGATCAACGTCTTTGACTCGATCTTGGGGAACTCTCAACCGCCGGAGACTAAGGCGACTTTCGCGGCTGCGGTGGATAACTTAGATCAGTGGCAGATGGCAGGTGCGTGGGTGTCGTGTAAGACTATATTTATGAGGGTTCTAATATGATTGGGCGAATATAGCGTTTGAGCGAACAGTATTGACGACCAAGTCGTTCATCATTGCTCTCGCGCTACTCAAGGGTCGGATTGGAATGGAGCAGGCAGCACAGGCTGCGCATGTTGAAGTATCGAGTCAGATCGAGCGTTGGGGAGAGGTTGAAGATAGTAAGTTACCTTGCCCTTCCGCGCACGCACGATTTGACCTTTGCCTTGCACCTTCTTAGCCCATGATGTAGATTATCATGATGTCCGTCGACAACTAGGCAGCGTCGCCTGTGTCCTATCAACTAACTAAATATGCTCAAAAAGTACCACCCACTCCGATATTTGCTGTCTAATCTACGTACCACAATCCCCACATTATTTATCAACTTAACTGATTCGTGTAACGTGTTTGAATACATTAAAGAAAATACAGTGACCACCACCCTCCCACTACAATAACTGTGTATACATACTCACCCACTCACTTGCTGCTTTCACAATTGCACCCACTTCTCCCGCTGTAAAAGCTCACGCAAGTTATCGCTAATAAGCGGCATACTCAACGCAGCCTTGGTCCGTTCTTCCTCACTCGAACGGGCTGATACTGAGGCGGACGACGATTCGTGTCTGCGTCGTAGGCCCTCAGTGTTATGCTCTTGCTCCTGCTCGGCTTGGCGGCGGTCAATGTCCGCAACGACTGTGAGATTGAAAAAAAAAAGTTAGCATGTGAATATTGGTAGGTCAATGGGACTATACATACCTTGTTGGAAGGACAAGAAAAGAACTTCAGCCTGGGCGAGTGTCGAGTCGAGCTCGATCGTCATGCTCAAGTCATTACAATACTGTGTGCTACTATCAGCATCTATTCACCCGGTCTCAATTCTTCAGAAGGTGCATACCTTAAGTATCTCATCAAACTAAGAGCAATTACCTACCCATCAGTATCCACTACGCCTGAAAAAATAAAAAGGGTACCCACCTCAACGAGGTAACGCATGATCACATCTCGATGGGACTCCAATACAGCCAAGGCAACAAATAACACAAACTGTGTCGTGTAATGGTTCGTCCATAAGACTTCCCATAGCCGGAGAACATCGTCGAAGGGGAACTCGCGTTTGAACGTGATGAGCACCCATCTAGCATCCGCACATGGATTTGTTAATCTTGTGACTTGTCCTTGGCGACACAGAGACACTTACCGGAAGCAGAAGAACAAATTCAGAGCGTCGGTCTTCTCAAGGTGCCTGTACAACTCGGGGTCCATAACAGCGAGGAGTTGTTGCAAGGTCAAGAGCTGCTTCTTCATTCCACTCTGGTCTCGCAGGAAATTTTGTTTCTGCGCGTAGCCCACTGTTTAGATTTCCGACGGCTGAAAGCGGATGAGAGATGACGCACCATATGATCCATAACCTGCACAAAACACCAGAAGGTCTGCACTTCGTCCGCTCCACACACCACATATATCGGCGCACACAAATCCGACATGCCTTGGACGTAACCTGTTTCAACCTAGTGTTTAGCCAGTGATACACTGTTGGACAGGTAGACAATTTTACCAAGTTCCTTCTCATAGAAGTTGTAAGTAAGCAAAATAGTCCCAAGTCGATCAACATGTTCGTTGCTTGCAGCCTGTGCAGCATTCTCATTCACAGATCCATCGCTCGGGAGCGCAAAGAGCGGCTGGGTTCTATCTGTGCGTCGAACATCTACATCTACCCTGTGTCGCTCCTATGACTGTTGTTAGACTCTTGAGAGCGGGGGAAGGGAAAGAGCAGATATACCTCTACGACGTCACTC
Source organism: Ceratobasidium sp. C01 (assembly GCA_025200755.1). Taxonomy (NCBI): domain Eukaryota; kingdom Fungi; phylum Basidiomycota; class Agaricomycetes; order Cantharellales; family Ceratobasidiaceae; genus Ceratobasidium; species Ceratobasidium sp. C01. The sequence continues at coordinate 8,266 of JANWGL010007528.1, read as the reverse complement.
CTTTGCATCACTTCATCTACTCCAAACCATTCAGCCTTCGTCTCTTCATATTGAGCCCTATAGTTCACAGTGTTAGTCATAGCAAACAATAGAACGCATATAGTGACTGACTTCTTCTCAGCCCATAGTTGCTCACGCGTCTTGGCATCTACGTCCCACGGCAAGACTCTCAACACACTCGACCACGCCAATCTGCGTACTTCCATCGTCGCAAAGCCCTATATACCACGCATCAGACATAGATTCAAAGAAACTAAAGACCAAGGGCTCACCCGTCTGAAAACCTCTCCAAGCATCTGGTCCTCCGAAATCGTCGGTTTCCCGGAAGCGTCAAACCAGCTCAACCACGTAGCCTTATCAATCGCCTCTTTCGGATTTCTTGTCGACTTGGGTACGGGCAAATTCGCCGATTTCTGTCCACCTCCTCAGTCAGTAATTTCCTGTGAATGAGAAGCCAAAAACTTACAGCAAGCAACTCGAATACACCCAACTCTCCCTCCTCCCTCTCATTCCCTACAACCCTCGCCTCTCTCCTCCTTGCCCTCTCTCCTTCCTCCGCGACAACCCTCGCCCATCTCGCCAAATACACACGCGCGGATTCGAACTCTCCCATTCCGCCCTTCTCAACCCACCCAGCCCACTCACCGCTTGCTGTGACAAGGCTCTGCATCGGGGACGGCAAGTGCGGGACAATGGGTTGTGCGAGAGGATGCGAGAGGATCTGTTGAGCCGCATGACGCGTGGCACGGGTAAGGTTCGAGAACGATTGCAAGAAGCTGCGTGGGGGATCGGTGAGGGGTGTTACAGTCGTTGGCGGGTAGGAAGGCAAAGTTTCATGGAGAACTGAGGTACGGGTCGAATAGCGTGGGTTGGGCCAAGGGATGGGCGAGCCGGAGGGTGTGAGACGGGGAGAAGGAGAGACGGATGAGGAAGAACCTGCGGCGGGGGAGCGCGAGGACGGGCGGGGCGGGCGTCTGTGTAGTGGGATGGGAGAATCATGAGATTGTGCGAGAATAGCGTCGGCTGCGTCGTCGTCAAAGAGAATCATGGTGTGCGCCTCGATATCAGGTTTAGATGGGTCGAACTGTGTGGGGTTAGGGGCTGAGTAAAAGGGTGTGCTGTCAGGGCTTACCAGGAAGAGATTTGGTTGGAGGGAGGATCGCAGGATGTTGCAGTACGATCGTAGGCGTTGAAGCAAATCTGGAACTATGATAAGTATTTGCCGGGACGGAATCTAAAAAGTGGCGTACCCTCGCCACCCCAGCTTCCTATACCACTGGCTGAACGATTCCTCGGCGACAGTTGGCTAATAGAGCGCGACTCGTCATCGTGGAAATGGATGGTCTGCAAGGTAGCCCCAGAAGCCAAGTTGAAAGTCATCGAACCATCTATAGGCAATACATTAGTTAAGTTCAGGGAAGCGCGAATTCGTGCAAGTGAGACGAGATTAAACTAGAAACCCCGAGACGTTGTTCATGTAATCAAGCAGCCACGAGCCGGTGGGGGAGGACGTAGGAACGGAATGTCTAGACAAAGGATTGTTGCGAAAGGGATGCTTACACCAAGATGATATTGTTGGGGACTGGACAACAGCGCTGTAGATGGACGAGAGTGGAACCGAGAAGGCGTATGATTCGCCTTTCGGGATAGGTGCTTGAATTATCACAGCGTCTGAAATAGGGTTAATATATGATTGTTTAAACCGCATAATAGGCGCTGCTCACCCTCTTCCTCATCGAAGTTATGTACGCCAGAGCCATATTCGGCTTCAACACGTAAGAACTTGGACCATTCCTCATTCCCGCGCTCGCCTAGTAGCGACTCTGGAACCCAAGCGAGAAAGTATGTGGGACTTACAGCATCCTGTGGCGACGAATAGTCAATATGAGTCGTATGACGCAACGAATAGCCACTAACCCGTTTCACGAGGCTGATGAAGCCAGGAATGTTGTCGCGGGAATACGCAGTAGGGTGGACATACACCTTGGATTTCGAGTAGATGAGTCTGCAACAAGTTAGCATAAGTGGCACTGGAGGCCGACAGACGTACATATAGCGAGCCTGTTCATCCCTCTCTGCGGGGGTGTCAACAGGCGGAACTGAGCCGTGTTTAATAGAAACCATTGAATCTGTCTACAGCACGTTAGTGGGATTCGACATGTCGCCACTATGCTCACTGATAGATGCCCAAAGTCGTAGTCGTCGCTGCGAGGAGAGCCGGTTGCTGCGCCGCCCATGATGGAGGCTGCGGTGTGCTATGGAGAGGACCCTGCTGACCTCATCTTGACTCAGCACACGAGTCCCTACTAGCCCCTTTACACCACCATGGACCTCCTCAACGAATTGAGCAAACTGCAGAGTGCGACTGATATTACTGGCAAGACGGCCCATACTCCAAGTGGGAAGAAGACAAAGGCAAAGGCTCCTGCCCCCCCTGTTGGCCAATCGCTCGATACTCTACTCTCGCACCTCCATGAGCTCAAGAGCAAGCTAGCCGATGGGCCTCCGCCAAGTAACGATGACTATAGATCATTGGCAAAGTGTATAGAAGAGAAGAAGAAGGACGTTGAGGAGCGTCAGAAGGAGGTCTATTTAAGCCTCGGGCGCACGGGCAAGCTCCTTGACAAGGTATGCGCCTCAAATGTTGCATATCTCCATTGCTCATATTCGAACAGAAATTCCCGGTGCAACTGCCAGACACTGGGCCTCTTTTCACCTCCGAGACCGCCATGGAAGCCTTAGAACGAACGATCGCCATGCACTTCTTCAGAACAGGCTCGTTTAATGTAGCCCATACATTCATGGAGGTAAGCGCCACGTCCTTCCCCAGATCCACTCTAATCCCCACCGGCTCAGGAATCGTGCATGGACGCCCCGCCTGCGTACCACGACCAGTTCGTGGACATGCACCGCATCCTTACTGCACTCTCCAACAACGATTTTGAACCGGCTCTCACGTACGTCCCACCGGCTTCTCCCGTTTTGCTTCATTGGTCTCAACTCATCCCAACCTGACATCACTACCAGGTGGTGCGCTGCCAACCGCAAATTCCTAACATCTCGTCTCTCAACACTCGAATTCGCACTCCACCGCGCCCAGTTCCTCTCTCTATTGCTCTCGCCCACCGACCCTAACGCACACGAAACAGCTATCGCTTACTCACGTCAACATTTCCCTGCACTGTACCCGGACCATGCACCGGCTGTTAGACGTTTACTTGCATCTGTCGTCTTTACCCGATTGAATACTTCTACTCCTGGTCTGGCGGGTTCTCCTTATGCGGACCTTGTACAAGGGCCAGATGCCGCGTCCCTCTTTGCGAGGGAGTACTGTGCTCGTCTCGGGCTAGGTGAACAGGTACCGATGAAAGTTGCTGTTGATATTGGTGGGTCTGGAGCGTTGGCGAGGATCGAAAAGGGGCGAAAGATTATGAAGGACTCGAGGACAGAGTGGAGCAGCGTTGACGAGCTTCCAGTGAGTCGATCGGTCTCGATACTACACACATGTTTTCGGGCCACTGATGTACGTGGTATGTAGATTGAGATTCCGCTCCCACCTCAACACCGGTACCACTCGATCTTCGCCTGCCCAGTCTCAAAAGAGCAAGCATCGGAGAGCAACCCCGCAATGATGCTCGAGTGCGGACACGTTGTTGCTAGAGAAAGCTTGAGTAGATTGACTAAAGGTTCAGCCGGGTACGTTTCTCGCTTACCCCTCCTAATCATTCCAATTCGAATTTATCTGATTTTCTATTCCCGTAGTCGAGTGAAGTGCCCGTACTGCCCCTCCGAGTCCGACACGAGCAAGGCTATTCAGGTCCACTTCTAACTACCCCCTCCCGACAAACTTTATACAGCGCACGCTTGCTTTTTTGTATTCGCTCTCACTGTACGATTATCACTATGCTATACTGTCACACTTAACCCGACCCAGCCCAACTTGAACTATTTCAAGAATTCAATAGTTTAATAAATAGATTTTGTATGGCATACGATCCACCCAACGATAGCGCAATGCATATATACCACCCTCCAATAAGAGTACAGTTTGACAAAAACGCCCCGAATCCAATAAGTAGTACATAGCGGCGAGCACGATAATGACAAAGAAAAGCAATAACAAAAAGGTGAAAAAGAGAAAGCATGGGTATGGACAGAACATAACAAAACGAACATAATGAATACGGAACCGCAAAACACGCATGAAATGCACCAGATAAAAAAAAAGGAAAAACCAAACACCAAAGTCCGACCTCAGTCTGCTCACTTGTATCGCTTCTTCATCCTCTCAAGCTCATACGTCAAATCGATATCCGCTTTCCTCTTATCCTCTTCCTCTCCATCCTCATCAATCACCGGACCCGGGAAATCAAACGCCACACCAGGCTTGCGCGGCCCGGCCTTGTCGCGCTTCAACCCTCCGCGTTTACGTCCCGACGAACTGCCGTCGCGGCGTGAGCTGACCACGTCTCGGCGGGCGGCCACCTTCTCGGCACTCAGGCGCATGTCTTCTTGGATTTGAAGTTCTCTCCAGTCTTCTGTCGCAACGAGGGGGTCGCGGAGGGGGAAGGAGGTCTGGCCGGGGCCGGGTGTGACAGTCCGGATCGAAGATGCCTCAGAGCGGAAACGGGCCTTCAGACAAACAAACTAGTTAGACTCTTTACCGAGACAGAACAAAAAAGACTACGCACCTCTTGCCCAGTGACAGCTTCCAGACTCGCAATCGATATCGCCCTTGGGTGTCGATGAACAAGCTTCAACGTCCCTCCGTTAGCAGCCTGCTCCGCCTCCAACTTCTGGTTCACAGCGCTGACGAGGTCACGAGGTGGTACAACAATATTGCTCGGTCGAGTCCTCTCCCTGTCCCTCTCTCGCTCCCGCTCCCGTTCCCTCTGCACGGCTGCAGCACGACCTTCAAACACATCCTCGCTGGTCGGGGACGATCGTGGGGTAGCTTCAGGCGTAGGCAGCCCTAACTCGCCTGCAGCAGCGGGCGCAGGCTCAGCGATCTGGACAGCTACGGGCACGGCCTCACGCATTCGTGGTGTACGCAAGTTCCCAGAAATAGGTCCAGGATCACGAGACGATCGTCCGCCAGACGTCCCGCGCTCGCGAGAGCCTTGAGTTCGGGAGGACGTATGGGTGGCGATAGGAACGGTCTGGGCGGAAGAACGAGGCGGCGGAGCAGAGCTGGTGAAGATGTTCGTCTGACCAGTCGCGGGGACTCGTGTCGTAGTCACGGGTCGAGAAACCAACGGCGGAGACGCAGCGCGGGGATGAGATGGCGGGGGTGCCTGCGTACTAGTTCGCTGCGACGCGCCCTGGGGTGTCCTCGGCACGTTCTCAAACACCTGACGGCCAGCGCTATCGAGAACAGGTCGACCATTGCTATCAACCACCGGTCGGCTCGAACCATCCAGAATCGGGCGCCCCGCGCTATCCACCAACAGACGACCAGAACTGTCAACCAACCGGCCACTCGCATCTACCAACGTCCTCGTCGTCTTAGAGGGAGGCATCTGCTCAACTGGAGCTACGGGACGGGCAGGGGTCGGTGCAGCAGTCCGCATCTTCTCTACGATCGGTACCTCTTTCGCCTCTGGCCGCCTCGTCTCCTTGACTGGGACAACCTCAGGGGCGCGAGGAAGCTCCTTTGGAAGTGGCGCTCGCTCTTTTGGAATAACAGGGGGTGAAATAGGCGCAACGACAGGTGTAACGACGGGCGGTACAGCAGGCGGGGGTGGAGGAACAGCGTCCGCGCCATCCTTCATCGGGCGCAGAGGCTCCTTGACGCGTTGGGGCGACATTGGCCAGATAGAGTCCTTCACACTCGTCGACCGTGCCAACGGCGCACCAGGAGGAGCAGTAGCCGGCTCGCGTGACGTCCCCGGTAGCCGAGACATCGAACGCGAAAATCCATGACCGAGCTTGGTCGACGACGGCGTCCGTCGAAGCGCGTTCTTGACCGACGTGAACATTCGAGGCATCCTCGACTCGTCCTTCTTCGTGACCTCAGGCTCGAGGTTAAGCGTGATCGAAGATGGCGTGCTATCGAGCGACTGGTAGATATCATTCCCTGGTGGCGGCGCAGGTTCGGGAGCTCTGTGCTTGCTCTTGGACGATCCAGGATTACCCATCATCAACCCTCCAAGAATACTCGTCTGGCGTATACGTTGAGGCTGTGCGACGGGGGGCGGGGGCGGGGCGACCGAAGAAGGACCAGCAGGGGCGGGACCAGGTGGGGACGGGATCCGAGGCGGGGCCGGAGCCTTCTGAGCCGCCTCAGACGACTTGTTCTTCCAGAACCAGCGCGACGAACTCTTGCTCTTGCTCGACTTAGCGTTCGCATTCGTCTCGACAAGCGACTCTTTCGAGCTTCCGTTCGGTTGTTGTGTCTGCAAGTTCCTCGGCAACGCGCTTGCTTGGGCTTCTGGAGGCACAGGCGATGGCTGCGAATGAACGGGAGGTGGGGCCTGGCTCGGAGGTGGAGCTTGAGCTTGAGTCTGAGCGTGCACAGCGGGTGGCGAGGTCCCCTGAGGCCGTTGCATAGTAAGCGAATGTCGAACACCACGAACAGGCATCGTCTGCGGAGCTCCTGGTAGGGCACGGTTTAGTCGTCCTTCCTCGTCCACCATGATACCCGCGCCAACAGATTGACCGGCCATGCCTTCTCGAGAATGTACGTCAACAGTTGCACGATGCGCAGGGATATCAGCCGGTGCAGTCGAAGGGCCAGGTCCGAGCGGGAGCGAACCCAGATTTACAGACGGTACGCGAGGACGCCCATACCCCTCGGGCTCGGCAGACTGCTTTGGTGCAGGAATCGCACTCGGCGCAGGTGGGGGTGCAACCTCCATCGGGCGTACCATTGGTGTTTGCGGAACCCTGGCAGGCGCACTGTTCGGCGGAGGCGGGAGGTCGCTCTGGCGCCCGGCGGGCCGCTCCCTACCGATTAAAGGAACTCCGTTTGTCGTAGACGGTACGGCGCTCGTGCGCACACCGCCCTGACGCGCCTGGGCTGCAGGAGGCGCAGGTACAGCTTTGCCAGCGGGCGGGGACTGCATAATAACAGTCGCCCCGTTCGAACCACCTACAGCGTCCCGTATCTCGTTCGCCATGTTCCGTACATCGTTCGCCATATTCCTAGTCGCCTCATTCACCGCACTCCTCACGGACGCTGCAACAGAAAAGTAGTTCGATCGCGGAGACATCGCGTCCCTCGTCGAAGTACCATCTCGCGTCGAGTTATACTCCTGAGCGGGATAATACGGCTCCTGTGTCGCAACCGTTGACGCAGGCTGTACCGCCGACTCGTACGACTGAAACGACTCTTCCGACTCCATACCCCTCCGGCCAAGCATAACCACATCTCCAACAGGTCGATTCACCTCCGACTGACGCTTCGCGCGTTCCTCCTCCTTCCGCCTCTCCTCTGCGCTATTCGACGGCTTTCGTGCACGCTCCTCCGCCCCGACAGACTGCCTCCTCACTCGCTCCTCAGGACCTTTAACCCGTTCTTCCGCTCCCGCCGACGGCCGCCGCGCCCGTTCTCCCACACCATCCAACGCCGCATTTGGTACGAGAGACCCACGCTGGGGTGTCACCTCCACTCCAAGCTGCCCCTGGCCACGCGGGTTCTCATTGCCTCCATCGCCACGCACATCACCACGAGGCGCATTCGTCCCCAGTGCCGCCCCGGCTCCCGCAAATGTCATCTCTGGGCGCGAGCCGAGTAGAGACCCGCCTACCAGGCTCACACGCGACGCTCGCCGCGGCGGTGGTTCAACAATGACCGGCTCCGGCGTCTGAGACTTGTACAGCACCGTATCGGGATCTGCATCAGGGTCGTGCTCCTCATCCTGCCCAGCGAGAACAACGACGCTCTTCCCTGACGTCGTACGCGGTCGTTTCCCGTGTGGAAAGACTACCACAGGTGGTGGGGTCGGTTCCAGAACCTGCCTCGCCGCCTCAGCCTGCGCTTGCCTACTCGGCTCCCCATGTGCTGCGTCTCCCTGCGGCGGGACAACGTCCGACTGCCTCGACGTCCGCCTAGGCTTCTTTTCCTTCTTCATCGTCCTGCGAGATGACACGTCCTTGGCGCTACTCGAATCCGATTCCATCAGCCCGCCACCATCGACACGATGCGCGTAATTATGCACCGCCGCATTAGCCATGGCGGCGTTCACGGGTGCTCGTGACGCATTCGCAGACTCGGCGAAAGACTCCTGCAGCTGTGGGTGCATCATAACTCCGCCTCGCTCGCCGG
>JANWGL010007524.1:0-11958 GCA_025200755.1 Ceratobasidium sp. C01 | reverse complement strand
GCCTACGCGTACAAAGTATCTTTCAACGTGTACAGCCACTTCTTATACATCTCGACGCCCGTACTTCCTCACGACTGCACCTTTCGCGCTCTACCTGCATTCACAATGGCCATAGGTGTCCAGGAATACATTGCCGCAATTGTAGTCCTCCGAACGGCGAAGGTTGTCACATTCAAAGTATGCAATAATGATATAACACGAGAATCAGTAGAGTGCTGAGGGAACGGGCTGCATAATTACAGGAATGTGTCTCTTCCGACGAATATGCATGATACCAGAAGCGAATTGATACATTAGGGAAATGCGATCATGATATAACACGTGAATCGGAGGATCGCTGAGGGAACGGGCTGCCGGATTGCAGGATGTGTCCTCTCCCGCGAATACGCATGATAACAGCGGCGAACCGCTGAAGGCTGGTCGACGTGTGTGGGACCAAGATCGGTGCGTGATGCGTGTGGTATGGCGAGTGCACAATGTTTCAATGACGCCACAGACATAATGAGCGGTAGGACCACAGACTAGACTCTGTTCGGCGCCAACCAAATGCGTTGGTATGCTATTTCAAACGATGTCGTACATATCTGCCAACGCCGCTGTAACATCAGCCCCGGCTATTCATTACGAATCTCTTCAGTCATCAGCTGAAACGCAGTTTTGACATTCGACACACTAGTTACAAGGAAATGACAGGCATGTAAGGAATATAGTCATCGACTTCCACAACTACTCTTTAGGCTCGATACGGAGTTTACTGTAGCGACCCCATGTGCGCAACTTGTTGTAACGCATAGGATCAATCTCGGGAAGGCGTCGTACGCATGCTCGGCCAGGGGGAACCTGTGGAGGCGAGAGCTTGGTGACGGTCCTCATGGCCTGGCCGGGCTATTTGAGGATAGTGAACACGCGTTAGCAGCACACGATGTTGGGGGCTTACTCGGTTTGAGATCGACGAGTATGACTTGAATGCTACGCGACCACGAATTGCGTGCTGATCGGTCGCGTTAAGCCTTCCTGTGCGTGGCAATCCCACCTGGCTTCCTGAGGGCGCACCCAGCTGCTCAAGGGGGGGGGAGCCGTCCCCGGACTTCGATACGTCAGCCCGATGTGTGATATTGAGTGAGACTAACTAACCTCGGGTGACACAATGTGACGGGGGTGAGCAGGGCGCTTGCCACGGGTCACAGCTGAGATCGATGTCTGGGAACTGTGTCAGAGAAGTTGTCGATGCGCGGAATCGATATACCTCTGTGTCTGTGCACCACCCGTCGGAATTTGCGGATCCATCGCGTGAAGCGGAGTCACGATCCTCTTTGTTGTAAGCGGAGGAGGGCGTGCGGTCCAGGAGCGTGAGGCTCGCTGGGCTCGTAGTCTTGGTCTTAGGAACACGGGAGGGCCGCAGAGCGGGACGCAAACCCTTACGCGTGGGACTTAGACCTGTATTGAGAGTGGCCCGAATCAATTGACCATGCCTGGAGATCGGTTGCGAGGCCGTGCCTTACAGGGCAACTGGACGCGATAGTGTCCGTCCTTGTCTTTCCTGTTCTGGTTTTCGAACCAATTCGCTAGGCGCTTAAGCGACGTTTAGGTTCCATCGAAGCTCGAAGGAGTAAACTCACATTATCGCACTGGACGATGTGAATTGCTTGCCATGCCTGCAGACTAAACTGGTCGAATCGTGCGGGAAATGCTGCCTGGAAGTCGAGAAATATGTCATAGCGATACGCCTGCTGCGGCGATACCTTGATGTTATCCTCGCCCCAAGTGACGCGTTTTCGTTGACCATCCAGCTCCCTCGCCCCTGCTAGGTACGATGTTAAGAATTCATACTCCTCCTGCGTAAAAAAGAGACATGATGACATGTAGAGACGTGAGACGAGGTGATGGCAGAGCACCCAAACGTCCGCTGAGAACCTCAGGGTCTAACGCGTGTTCGGACCAAACACAGTGCAACAATAGAAAGAAGGGGTGCGTAACGCGTAGATCCCTTTTTACTATGCGTAATATATGCACTTTTGGTATGGTCAGATTATTAGGGCGCCCTGCAAGGTCGGGACCCGCGCTGAGGTTGAATATTGGGAGGGCTTGGAAAACTCGTGGATCACATCATACTAATTCTCGCTCGACTGTAGACCATCCCCGGTGCCATATATACAATGCTTGACATCCGAGTGACACTGTCAGCATATTTGCCCTTTCATCGTCCAACCACTATGTACAAGGCACGCTTCACTCCTGAGGAAAAAGAGTTTCTGATGTCTCATCTGGATGAGTGGACCGATCTACGAGGGAAGGGCAGGGAACATAACCTCGATGGCGACCTGATTAATCCTCGTGATCGCTTCGTGGACGACCTAGTATCGGCATTCTTTGAACGATTCCCGGAACGCGATCTAGTCGTCAGTCCCACGAGTGACTCTACTTTCCCCCAAAGCGACCGGGATAGGCTCCACACGGTGAGTACAGCTTGGCTATGTCGGCTACGCGTACTATCCTAACATACCCAGATTATCAAACAATTCTTCTACAATCATGCGAAGGACAGGGACAGCCCAGTGCTACCCAAGCCCAATAGCATCAAATACGTCTCAACGCTACTTCTATTCAAACAGCAGTACAGGGAACTCATACTCAAAACAAGAGATCGTCTTCTTGCCGAGGACAAGGATCTAGACCCGCTGCAGGCCTACAACCAGGCCGTCACTATCGAGTATAGCCAACTGAAAAATGGCACTGGCGACGGGTTTCAAGAGCTTGTGAAACTCCAGGAGAGTATGAAGGACACCGCTGCTCGGGGATTCGCGGATCAAGACGAAGAAGTCCAAAACGCGTAGGTCTGAAATTAGTAGTCCATGACATACTAACGTACCTTCTGAGCAGGATTATTGAGCTCTTCCCAGCCGAGATTGTACGGACTGTGAAGGAATGGGAGAAGAGTACTGGGGCGGCAATTCATGTTATGGCGGCGTTCTGCAAACCCAGGGAAGGGGGAGCAAGCTTCGAGTACGTATTATCGCATTCCTTGCAATGTACTCAGTTATCGCAGTAGACTAACTAAGTCATAGCTATGCCTCGAGCACTTGTGGAAGATATGAGTCCTGTGGTCAGCAGGCGAAAGTGTTCGCAAAGTTCAGTTGTTGGATTAAGGATAATCGCGGTGTGTATCGTGTATGTCGTTGAACCTTTACTGAACCGATACACAGGGGAGCTCCTCACGAATAACCCTAAGGATGCTACACCGAATGTGTATCCAGACTGTTACGGCCGACCACAGCTCCCTGCTTTGGAATGGGATAACCTCGATATGAGAACCCAGAAACAGCTGATGCGCCGATGGTTCAATTGCCAAGACAGTGAGAGATCCTACGCGTAATCCCGCCAAACGCTGACATTGCCTTAGTCTATCAGGGAGGTTCCGGCACCCCGTGGGCTGCCATTGAAGACAGCTGGGCACAAAATGTGGCATACACAGTGGACCCATCCCGTATGCCAGCGAATGTAGTGCTCCTCCGCGACCCCAAGTATTGGACACGCCTCGAGCTTGATAGCTGGGCGAAGCACATTATGACTCATCAGATTGGCGAGTCTAATGCAAACAGCCGATTTCAGTTCCGTAGGGTGGCTCAGAATGGCGTCGGCACCGTCCATACATTCGAAGCTACCGTCACACGACCATCAAAAACCAATAATCTGAAATATACATCCGGTGAGATGCTCTATGCTCGCCGGGTTGCCAACAACGGCTCCGCGGCCTTGGGACATCCTGCAAGTGTTTCAACATGGAACGGACTCCCGCTCGCTCGAACCACCTTTCATTACGTTTGTTTTCGGAAGGCACAGCTCCCGGACCTTCTGAAAGAACATGCTGAATTTCCAGAGCTATGTTCGCTGATTCGTGCCGTGGCTCAAATGGAACAATACGGACCTCTACATGTGAGCAGCCCGATCACATAACTTCAATACTGACACTATGCCCACAGGCTAGAATGCCCGACGCAAAAACGGGCGGGACTGGGAATATTCATCTATTGCCGCTTCGAACAGAAGGACTATCCAAGGAGGTGCTCCCTGCGCCGGACCTCCCAGCCGCTTTCTTTGACTCCAGTCATCGTGAACACAGTGCCTGGTCTTTATCCACGCTGCATCATTGGATTGTCGCCGTGCACCCATATATGCATCAGGCTAGCACGACAGTCCTGGGTGGACCTTACGGAGCTCGGAACGTTGTCTACGCGTTATCTCGGATTGCTCAGAACCTGTCCCGAGTTGCTTCACAGCGGACGTGCCCGCCACACATTTGGCGACACGTTGCCGGACCCCAGCAATGCTGGAGTCAGGCTGCCGCGAAGAGAAGTCTTGACATGTGTATCATTGACTTCCATCGCCAGGTTCTGTTGTCCACCTCTCGTCTTCAAGTTACCTATCCCCAGCGTGCCAGAGCGTTCGAGGAAGGTCTCGAGAGGTCCTATAAAGAATGGAAGCGCACGGGCAGTATAGAGACACACGAGCTAGCGAATGATGTTCATCTGACGTCCGGAATACCCCGAACGGGCTCAGCACTGAGCGCCGTATGGAAGGCTCTGAAGGCAGCACGTCGTCCGCCGCCTGACGTACACCCTGATCTAGAGGCATCCCGCATTGTCCCCCTCCATGAAGCCAGTTCTCTGCCAAAGTCCCAGACCAGCACTAAGGCAGACGGACGACCACATCAGCAAAGTTGAAAATAACTTTGGGGGATTTAAAGGTCTTTACAGCTACTCCCCATTGCCAAATCCCTTTAAAGTGCTTCAAAGTACTTTAAAAAATTGGGAGTAGCTGTTAAAGCTCTTTAAATCCTCAAATAATTTTTCACTTATGCTGATGCAACATCCGAGCTCCTTGTCCTTCCGAATGAGGATGAAATGTCTGGCAGCTCAGACGATTATTCCAGAGGTATGTCCTCTGGGATCTCCTGAATTGATTCTCACCCATGGGCGACTTGATGTAGGGCGTCCAAGATCTATTACAAATACGCTGCAGAAAGTGGGCAAACAGCGCCCAGCCACATCCCTCGCTCCTGAACCTTTGAAGCCCTCGTCGGGAATTTCAGCAGGTAACATGCTATATTTGTATTCTTTAATGCATTGGACACTGAGGTACCCACCCGTGTAGGCGAACCGTCAGCTACGCCTGAGTCACTTATAGCAAAGACAAAGGCATCGCGCACAGTGAAGAGTAAAAGACAGTCAGGTATGTAATCAGCTGGAAGACTCCGTGTGGTACACCTCTGACTACATTCACCCATCTGCCTAGCTGTTCGTGGAAGAAGGGTCATTGACGTGAGTCATACTACCAATGAATATGATCTGATCGTTGACGACGCTATACGTGTAGTCTGACTCGTCTGATAGCTCTGATAGAAAACGCGTAAGTATTCCTTATCGCTATGCTTCCAAGGATCTCCATTATATACGCTGCCTGTTATATAGCACGCAGTTCACTGGTCGAAAAGCCACGTAGGTACACGGAATCAGGATATCCTTGACCAAGCTTACGCTGGGAGAGTAGCTTCGTAGAAGCAGTCGAAGTACGACTCGCTCAGAGGCAGCTCAGGCAGCGATCGATGCAGAGAGGAAAGGGCGAAAGGCGGGTAAGCGGATGTAGCACGACCTACAGGCATACGCGTGGTGGCTGCCTTATATTCCTACATCCAGATGTATATATTTGTACAATGCGGAAGCGCGCGGCGATGACAAATAGCTGCCCTGACACGTGCAGGCACTTCTCTTGCTCTGCTTCCTTCGATTTGCTGCGACACTCGTAGATGCAATGTTTTTCACAAAGCCTGAAGAGACGTGGCTAAGAGGGGTCGTCAAAGAGTTCATGGAATGGAAGCGGGATCGCACTGCGAGTCAGCAGAACGCCTACCGGCGAGCTATTCTTGATCGTTTCTTCGAAACATTCCCATACCGCCACCCACGAGGAGCAACTTACGTGGAACGCCCGGATATCCTGCAGGCACGTACAATCACTGGAAGGCTCTGGGGTGGAATGGTAGAGGTAAGGGCAATGGGTTCGCGTAGATAACAGGGGCTCAGGTAGATTTCATAGCGCCTGCGACATCGCATTAATAACTTTAAGAAGAATGGACTCAAACAGCTTGAGGCAGCAGAGGTACGCGTAGAACATTGTGGGGTTCTTTTCTCCGGGAGTTCAATGTCCTGGAAGCTTAATAGCGAGGTTACACGTCGCATTGCTGCCCTACAATCCCAATCGGATGCCATGGATATTATCGACCACGAGGGATTCTATGACGTCCGGCGCGACCACCCGTATTCACTGAATCCTCTAGATGCTCGGTTTTCACGCGTAGTTGCATCCCGAATGGACGCCTGGGGTTGTCACGATTACGCGGCTACGACGAATCTAGCGCGGAGCAGGTGCGTACTGTGCGTTGCGTTGAGCCTCGGCGATTGGTCATCCCGTAACTCAGGCTGCAAGACGATATACCACGTGATATGACCGATCTATGTCGTACAATGGCTCAGCATACTGGAGGAGAGTTCATGATGCTTGGCGCGTGGCAAACAGCTGAAGGGGAACATAGGTTCTATAAGTAGGGCATTAAGCATATTCACAGGTGTCCTACTAATGAGGGATATAGCACGATGTCACCCAGGAGCTACATTGCCGATCGAGATAACGAGATCCTGCTTGAGATCAACGCTCAATTTATTAATCATATCTGGGATACACTTGGTAAATATGAGTAGCTCATTGGGAAAAGAGCTAATGCCAGAAACTGCAGGCCCGAGAATTGCTTCGAGCTGGGCGCACGCGTCCCCTACCATTTATAGCGCCTTTGACGGCTCCTTAAGGCCTACTTTGCCACGTGTGAACAGCACCGCACACCGCACACGACATATGATGGTTGATTTTTTCGATTCTACATGGGGTATGTGGCCCAAGATCGAGCGTACGCATACGTGAATTCATTCTTGTCCAACGTAGCCTGGCAGGGTGGGCCAGGCCGGCCATTCCAGGGATCTGAGGTCCGCGGCGATTGGTCGGTGGAACCCTGCAGAATGCCCGACGGTGTCCCGAGACTGACGTACCCAGATGATTGGGATGACGAACTTACTTTGGCCTGGGTTCGATGGATTCATTCCGGGCAGCAGCACGATCTGGATACAACGCAAAGATTTCAGTTCACCCTCGGCAACGGTAGTGGAGGAGCAGAGGGCCGGTATCGTACGGAGATGCACCCCGAATTGCGCCTAATCTACGGTCCGGAAACCCGACTGTGGGTCCACCGCATGCTACGCGTTCCAGATGATCCAGTTGTTCAAGCTGAGCTGGCGGCTCAGCTGCCCCGTCCCGTACATCCCCCACCCACAGTGCCACTCTTTAGCACTTCAGGACTCCTTGAGATGAATGAGGAATTCCAAGGGGACGATCTCCTTGAAGCGCTTCTTCAATACGAAGGGGCCCGACCGGTCCGAGTGAGTTGTGTCAACCTTCGTGTTGCCGATCAGGTTCTTAAGCGTGATTAGGCTGTCAAGGCGCACTGGCAAGAGTGTTCTTTAACATGTCCATGGATCGGCGGCAATCCACCAGACGCTCCCTGGACAATGGACGCCATTGGAGGCTGGTGGCCACCACCTGAGTTCTTTGCTGAAGACGCGGTGAAAGGCGCATATTCTCTGCCTGCTCTTACGACCTGGATTGAGTCCGATGCTTTGTGGCACCTCCCAACGCGTACCTACCTTGGCGGTCCCTATGGGGTAAAGATAGCTGTGATGCTTATTTTGCGTTTGCAGTGGGCTTTCAAAGCGCTCCGATCCGGGCTGACGCCTGACGAAGGTCCCTCAAGGAAGCCGACGAAGAATCAATGGAACTGCCTCACGCAGACCGCACAGAACGTTTTCAATGGGATGTGCGAGTCCGTGGAAACGCTTGCGAAGCTACACGAGGTTACCCTCCTCGATATAGAGCTGCTACCCGATGGGCCTGCTCGATTCCCGTATAGGCCAGCTTCGGTTCCTACCAACGACCTTGCGGATCTCGTAAGTAGGCCGAAGCAGTGTTGGGCACAATATTTACTTTGCGGTATAGCCCGACGATGGTGACTCCGATGATGATCTAACCGGACTCGCCGAACCACCCCACCGTCCAAGGGCTACCCAGGTCCATACGGTGATTACACGTACTCGGGCCACAGGTCACAAATCGTCACAGAAACCGCGTAAAGTTGTATCTGTTCCAAGCCCCAGGCGCCAGACAGTGGAGGTTGTTATACCGGTAACGCGTAAGTACAGTCCGCCCAAAGTCTAGAATATCTGATAGATTACAAAATGAAGGCAACATACCACGTTTAACTGTTCCTGTAATTTCCTCGTCAACATCATCGGCTGAAGATGATCGACAAGGGACGGAGTCAAGTGAAGGACCTGCCATGGACATTGATGATGACATGGACGACTTTGCTGCACAACTCCAACAAGCCGTCGAAATGTCTCTCGCGGAGCGGCCGGCTCCTCAGAGGACAGAACACCCGTTGGAGACTCCCGGAGCCGAGTCAAGCCGTCAACAGGTCTCAGGTCCCTCCAGTAAGTTCCACTTCTGCGCGTGCCCAGCGAGCGCATTTTTACTGTTCTCTGTTACAGGTTCTGGACCGGATGCCAGCTCTCCTATCATGAGGCTAACAAAGCGACAACGAGTAAGCTCTACAGTCAACAGATCGGACAAAGGGAAGGGGAAAACCAAAGAGCTTTAATCATGCATATGTAATACGCGTTCGTAATCAAACCTCTGAAGCGGATCTCTTAAGCGCTTGATGTACGCGTAAGCTAGGCTATCCCTTCACCACCTCTCAGTCGTTGCGTGACAATGTCCCTGAAAATCGTACGTCTTCAGTAAATTGCTGAGAGCCATACTTATGATTACAGACACCGGAGGACGTCAAGCTATTCAAAGAATGCACGCTTGAGAGCCTGACGATAGTTGGTGCGGCGTTGAAGGATACACCAGTCGACGTTGGCAGGTAGGTATTACCTTCTTCACTCATCCCAATGCTCAGAGTACCTCAGACTTCGCTCGCGGGCTGCACACTGTTCTCGAACATTTCACCACATCTTCGATCGAGCTACGCGTATGGCAACTGTTCTAGTTTCGATTAGTGACGAATGTCGAGTATCAAAATCGGGAACTCTCACCGAGGTGGATTTAGCAACGCTTTCGTAGGTCTCCCGGTCGCGAAAGGTACAGCCATTGACTGAGATATAGGTATGTCGGCCCTGGGGCCGAGGATGCCCTATTTGCCACAGACTTCGTGAAGCGCTGGGTCGATGACTATCAGCGCATTTACTCAAATCATCTCCGTGTGTGATACCCCTATGTCCACTATCCATGCTGACATTTATCTCAGAGTCCGGCGTTGAACCATTGGCCGGGGAGCACTTTGCGGAACAGGGCGACCCAGTGAAGCTCGCCGATCTCCCTGACAAGGTCTTGGACTTTGGACAATTGTACAACGTTGATCTACTTGAGCTATGGCAGGTATTTCATCAGTACGAATCCTTGGGCCCACCATGCGTAGGTGTACTACGCGCTCCACCATTATCCCTTTCTCATGCAGTCAGTAGGGGATCGATGGCTATTGGGGCCAGCTACGGCTGCATCACGTGGAGCCGTTTTCAATGCTACCAGAGCGATTCGAGACCCTCGCCCTCAACAAGATTGCCACCTTAATGTTTCCCTCCGCGTTCGCAGCAACCGAAGATCCTCGTCATGAAAAGTTCTCGCCTAACACTCTCCTCTCGTACATTAAGTCCGATGCCTTCAACGAGCCCGAAACAGGCTTACCGCTCGGCGGGCCAAACGGCATGGCGCTCTTGGTCGTCACAATCGCCCGAGCCGTCAACAATCTCCGGATTATCCAGGCTGGGAATGCTCCATTTCTCCAAGACATCCGAGACCCAATTGCGGTCCCAGCAGCAATGCGGACCATCTCCCTTTGCGCATTGCTGCTTGTTCATTCATTCAAAACCGGGAGGGCAAAGATCTACGCGTCGCGATCAGCCCGTTCCCAGCTCCCATTTACAAAGATCAATAAGGTTTCGAATGCCGCCCCGTTCCAGTACGGCGAGAAAGCCATTGGCGAAAAGCAAGCTTCCACAGGCCGTGACGCCACCGACGAGGAAGAGGATGTGGTTATTCGGTCGTCTCTTGATGAATCCCCCAAATCGAAGGCTAGACGTGTGAAGTCCGCACCTTCTCTCTGCACCGTAGGTTCCATGCTTTTTAGTTTGAGACGAGACGTACTAACGTCAATCTCAGAATATTGAGGTACGCGTCGAACCATTTACCGAGATGTTTTGCTGACATCTATCCAGCCACCTGCATTCGTGGCGGCCGCTCGACAAGCCGCTGCACTGACTGGAGCTGCGCATGCACAGGCGATGGCTGCTGGACGTAACACCAAGCGCGGACCTCCGACATCGCCCGAGCAACCTGCCTTGCCTCTTAAAAAGCGGGCAGTGAGCGAACACGAGGCGTCGGAAGAAGCCGACGTCTTCTGGGACGACCAGAAGCTCCCAAGTGCTCCTTCAACTCGTGCCCCCTCCGAAGCTGTAGAGGGCGACACGCCGGCAGTCGGTCCCAGCAAACCAAAGAAGGCACCGAAAACGAAGAAGGGCAAGGGCAAGGATCAAACAGGTTCGGACGTCGAGATGGAATCTCCTGAACCAGTGGTCGCATCCACCTCGGTGCCAGGGTCGGCAACCGCTGACGAAAGCACTGGGGGTCTCGCACTTGCGGATAGCTCCACCGGCTTCCCTGCTCCTAATCCCGATTTCTGGAAGAAGGCACAATACGCTGCACCTGATATAGGTGGTACAACCGATCCCAGCAGACCTACGCGTTCCAGTAGCCGCGTCTCAGAGAAGCTGGCCGCCGCGACACCGGCTCCCCCGAAGCAGCCGGGGAAAGGTACGTTAGAGTACCAAGGTGGACGCATGCTTATACGGTTGTAGGCAAGCACAAGGTCACCTCGGAGGCTGATGATTTAGACGACGTGTTCGGCGACCAGGACGTCGAGATTGAGTCCGACACCGCTGCTGAGGAGGCGAAGGCCCAGAGCAAGGGTGCACGAGGTCGGGGTAAAGTTGGCGCCACTTCTACCCCAGCTGGACGCACAAGACCACGTGGACGTGCAAAGAAATAAGCTATCTGGAGCCATTATCCCATGTCATATCGTCTTGATGTTGTATGTGAATGAATGCTTTTGAAGGAGCACGGACTTCCAGAGCTCAAAGGCTCATGTCTAATCTACGCGTAAGGATCTGCTCTGATTCAATCCGACACAATTCGTCGCCGCGAACATACTCCCACGCATCACATTCGAAATATCCGATAGCCCCATGGGGGAACATGACGATCACGCGATCTGACACATGGTCCATTTCCCCGTGGATCGCCAGCAATGTCCAGGTAAAGCGTGGGTGGCCCTCCATCACATTTGGGAAGCTGAGATCTCTGACTACGAACACGTGTTTGATCTTTCAAGACATTCACAGGACAGGCTGACACCGGTGCAATCTCGGTCGTATCATGAATCTCACAGTAGCGTTCACCAGGCAGCCCTAGACAATTAGCCCCGCCCTGACCTGCGCTGGTTAAATACCGTGCGGGACCTGCAGTCGGCCCTTAGTTTGAAACTCTCAGTCCAAAGTAAACTTAGTGTCCATACCGGTAAGTGGCTAGTATCATTGTGAAACGCGTAACTAATCATACATTGCAGCCAATGTCCTCAAGAATTGCAAAATGCAGGCTTCAATCGGCGGCGCACCCAAGTAATCCAAGCCCTCTGAAGCGGGCAAAAGTTGTTAGAGTCTCGGTTACATCTCAGCGACGCACCTCAACCCAGACCACAAGGAGCCCCACGGTTCAGACTGGCCCAGCGCCGCCTCAAGGCCTGTT
>JANWGL010007514.1:0-13318 GCA_025200755.1 Ceratobasidium sp. C01 | reverse complement strand
TATTGGAGGGTATATCACTTCAACAGTATCCTTAACTCTAAGCTTCATTTTCGACAAGCCTAAAATTCTAGAACGGTAGTAGCGCCTAAAGAGCTGATACCCTACCATTCATAGGAGAAACCAGTCAGGCATAAGCGATACGTCGAAGCGTATTCAACGAAGGTAGCAAAGCCAGATTTGACACACTAGCTACAAGAAATCCAAGCAGAGCACAACCTACGATCCACGTGGTGTCGTTTTTGGCTCCCACGCAGTAATCTTAGGAGCCGCAGTGTTATACGTGCGGAAAGCAGCACGCGTGCCGGTAAGGTTCTCGACATGGCCCTGAAGGGAAAAAAATCACATAAATACAGTCGTCGAGGTTAGTTATACGCCCCTAGATGGGCTATGAATAGTAAGTTCTCACAGTTTGCCATGGTCTCTGGGACTCTTGCATCACGGCGTCCTCGGTAGGTGGGAGGTGACGAATATGGTGAATCCATGCGTGCCACTCGGGTGGTACTTGAGAAGCGTTATATTCGTGCTAGAAATGGTACGAGCATGAGGTGAATATACGCATGGGATGACAGCTGCTGCTTACCTGGCGATAATCCACCCAACGGTGACGACCTGACACA
This sequence comes from Ceratobasidium sp. C01, assembly GCA_025200755.1. Lineage (NCBI taxonomy): Eukaryota > Fungi > Basidiomycota > Agaricomycetes > Cantharellales > Ceratobasidiaceae > Ceratobasidium > Ceratobasidium sp. C01. Next base: position 12,701 of record JANWGL010007514.1, on the reverse strand, counting down.
GACCAACTCAGCTTCTTAAGCAACTCAAACCATGTAACGCATAATTACCTGGAATTTCCTCCTCCGCATTGTAGTTCTCAAAGTAACGGTTGCCGAACCTGTAGGGCAGATGGGCAGCATTCTCACACCAGCACTCAGCCAACTCACTTGTCCGCCCCAACAAACCGGCCCGACTTGGCATCGCCAATATACCACATCTGGCGATAATACTCCTTCAACCCCACCCGCTGTATACTCCTCAACGTCCTCAAGAGTGAAACCATAATATGATCGAGATGATAGACAAGTCTAGAGCACAGAAGGTCACGTGACCCAGGGATGACTGTTTTTATCTATCTCAATATTCATCTGATATTTATAGAGTTACCCTGTTGGAATTCATGCCGAAGGACGATCTCGCTTGTAGAAGAATGACATTCATACAATGATACAACGTGTGAAAAGATATGCACAAGGATAGCCGGACGGAGGGATATGATGACAGGGACTTTAACACGGTTAGGACAGCAGGTAAAAGAAAGAACGACAAGGAGCGTAAGAAAACCATGGAAAAGATAAATCAGGACGCACGCAAACAGATTCGGTCGGAGAAAGCGTCCCACGTAGCAAGCTAACATAGGCCCCCGAGTCTCGCAAGCCATATGCTGTTGCTAAATTTTGCGGAGAAATAAGGCAGGCCTGGGAGACGACATCTATAATCGATCGGTACTACTATGAGCTCGCCGTGCTATCCTCCTGCAGCGTTTGTGACGCAAAGGCCGCAACGAAGTCTTGTGATACTCGTGGTGGCTCCGTGGTCGGGTCCGGCGTGATTTCCTTGCTGGTGCTAGCCCCATTCCGAACTCCGTACTCAGCAAAACCTCCCCACTTGACCGGAGGCGGTGGCGGTGGAAGCGGGCCAAATATGGAGGTCTGGACGTTATCACTACGGGTTATCGCGTCGGCCGGTGATATACTTGTGGCAGCTAGCGCCTCGGCAAGAGCCCGCGCAGTCGTATCCGCCGCACTATTCTCTGGTCGCTTTGATTTACGCTCTTTCGAAATAGTCGCATACGGGTGTGCGCGCGCTTTGGTTGAGGAAGCGCGTACGGGCGGAGTCCATTGTAGACCGAATGGATCAGCAAAGTCTGCTCCTGACACTGCAGTTTCTTGTAATTGCTTAAGTCTGGCGGCGGCGTAGGTCGCTCGGGCTCGCTGGATTTGCTCAGCAGTCGCAGGATTTTTGTGGCTCGGGAGATGACGAGACATGGCCGCGACTGGATCACGATTAGCGAGAGCCATGAGCCGCTTCTCAAGCTGGAACGCGTGCTTTTCTGTTTGGAACTTTGGAGACAAGTGGAAGGTTAGGGCTTTGGTTGGTACACCGGATTACAGCTGAACGCTTACTTTGAAACAGTGTAGTCGAGGTTGGGGGCTTCCGTGTGTTGCTTTTGGATTTGGGGCGTTGACGTAGACATGCCTATCGCGTCGTTTGCCAGCTTCTGCAATCGCAAAGTCTAACAGGACTGTCTGTGAACGGATGGAGACCACAGCTATACGAGGACAATAGATGGTTTAATTAGCTGTTGCATTCTAGGAAGAAGGATCGCCACGTACCAATGTACGCTCGTAGAGAAAGCTTCCCAAGACTGAAGACCAGTTTGCCCATGCCTAGGTTGACCCATTCATCGCCTTCACGCAGAAATAGCCGGGCTTGAAGCTCGGAGAGTGTTACTTCTTCGTTCTCATGACGAACTATCGAGCCAAACGACGTCAACTTTCTGACTCGGGATGCACAAAGACGGCCGGCCTTACCGAGGCCCATACTTTCTGTCAAGAGAGCGGCGGGTTCGACAGCAGGAGGAGGCAGCAAGGCAGATGTCATAGGCTGTGTGTCAACTTCCATAGCTCGCAGGAAAGGGTGGAGGAGGAAGTAGTGGCAAGTGGTGTGGGATGGAGACGCCAAGTGTTACGATAATCACACCCTGGTCGCCTATAGTGGATCCGTGGTTCAGAGGCGCCGAGGGTTGACCGGTGCTCGCGTACTCCAAGGGTTTCAGAGCTTGTGCCGTCAAGGGAACAGGTGCACGCGCAGTCGAGCTCCAGTTTGGGTGTTTGGGGGAGAAAGACGGACAAAGCCCGTTGTAAGAGCCAATTTGTACAAACATAGTGAATTACAAATAGGCGCTCCCGGCGGCATATCACACGGCCTTTCAAGCTCCGTGTTCTCAGCCAAAAATGTCCAGTCAAGCATGTTTCAAGTTGGGCTTCCTGCCGTCCCGAGTTTCTCTGTCTCGAACCTATGCTGCAAGACAAATCTTCAAACCTAATTCCATCTATGCACCTTCTACCTTTTCTCGTTACCGACCTTTATCTCGCATCGCGGCCCCAGCTGCCTCAAAACACACATTTCCCCGACGACTCTTATCGACCAATGAATCTGCTACACCTGCCCCATCTCAACTTACACCATTAGTCACTGGCACATGGGTTGATCACTTGCCCGCCAAGATTCGGCCCTATGTACTGTTAGCGAGGGCAGACAAACCCATCGGAACCATGCTCCTTCTCTGGCCTTGTAGTGCGTGAGAGTTTCTATTTTGCAACCACGCTAGTCATCGACACTATGATCTTCAGCTTGGTCGATTACTATGGCCTCGTACGCAATCCAGGCCCCAATTTCGGTTCCCCTTACCTATCTTTCACTTTTCGGTATTGGCGCATTCATTATGAGGGGCGCAGGCTGCACAATCAACGACATGTGGGATCGTGACCTAGACAAGGCTGTAGGTAATCGCAAACGCCTCGCTGCCTCCCCTAGAACGCCCGTACTGAGACCACCCCGCAAGACAGAACGAAAACCCGCCCCCTCGCCCGCGGTGATATCACCCCAATACAAGCGTTTGGGTTCTTGGGTATACAGCTGAGCGCAGGCCTCGCCGTCTTGACACAGCTTAATTGGTACAGGTAAGCAAACTCCGCGAGCACCTTGATAGCACGACTTGAATAGATTGAAAGCATTTTCCTTGGCGCGTCGTCTCTGTCGCTCGTGACTATCTACCCGTTGATGAAGCGGGTCACGTATTGGCCCCAAACCGTGTTGGGTGAGTCCAGATCTCCTCGTGATCCTTTATTATTGATATTCATGCGCATTTAGGCCTGGCATTCAATTGGGGAGCCCTACTTGGGTGGTCAGCTGTTGCGGGATCAGTAGACTGGGCTGTTTGTTTGCCCCTATACGCTGGAAGCGTGTGCTGGACAATGGTATATGATACGATATATGCACATCAAGTACGTTATGCTCCACCTCCTATCGGACTACGTTGATGCGCGCGCATAGGACAAAAAAGACGATCCTTTGACTGGTATCCGTTCAACCGCCCTCCTCTTCGGAGATAGAACCCGACCCATCTTGAGCGCCTTTGCAACATCAGCAGTCGGCTTGATTGGAATGGCCGGTGTAGAATGTGGGATGGGCATAGGATACTTTGGAGGTTCGGCGCCCCCTTCTACTCAAGTAATTTCAATTAACGAAGATCGTAGGTCTCGGACTCGGTGCAATTCAACTGGCGCGCATCTTGTATCGTGCTGACTTTGATGATCGAGCCGATTGTTGGAAGAATTTTGTGAAATGCGGTTGGTTTGGATTTTGGATGTGGTCCGGCTCGACATTAGATTACCTCACCATGTTACTTAGTTAACTGAAACACTAGTACTTCCATGGTCGCATTGAAATGCATAATATCAACCTATGGGTACCAGTGAACGATATGCGATATGCGAGCTTCGAAGATTTGAACGGATTGCATAGCGGGCTCATGCTTTTACATAGTCGATGCGATAGTGGAAAGATGCAATGATACAAGGTGGACGAAAAGCTATCTAATCCGAAGCGGTTGCCCGAGCTGAACAAAATCACATTAGTTCACAGCACACCGACGTTGCACGGGATAGTAGGACTCACTGTAGATCAGCTGGCCATTGTGGTGTACAATCTTCTTAATCTGTCCCTCCTTCGCCAAATGCCTAATAGCAACCCGCGCCAAAGACCCGTTGATCTTCAGCCTCTCGATCAAGATAGACTGGGAGATGAACTTGAAGGTGGGAACTTCCTTCATGATACGGTCGTAGGTAGCTAACAACATAACCCATTATTAGCTGGGTGAAACTCGATTAATGGGGTGGGCGGGGGTGACGACGTACGCTGGTTGAGAGTGACCATGTGTTGCGCCTTATCCTTGACCTTTCCCTTCGACCACTTCTTTTTCTTAGCGGACTTGCCGCCAGATGACGCTGCGGGCTTAGCTTTAGGCTATCCAAACCAAAACCAAAAGTCAGCATTCGTCCATCCACATTCGATCCAAGTCATCCAGCCCTCCATCCATCCCACTCCCTCCATTTTCCATTTCCATACATTCCCCCGGCATTTATATGGCCTCCAGAACGAGAAAATAGCAATTTGAGATGTAGGAATATGCGAGCTCACCATGGCGGGTCTTGAGGTCGTCGGTGAACCGTTGAGTGCCTATTTCAAATTGGTATCAGAGTAATTTGCTTCCGCTAATCTCCGGGCACTGCCACATGCTCCGTCGTGTGCAGGACCGAGTTGGGTCTGTGCCAAGTCTGTGCGAGGCGTGATCGGTCACTTGGCCGTGGCCGTGTACTAGAAACGTATAACATGTTCTTGATGGCAGCTGCCCGCGGTGATGTTGGCCGAGCGGACCTGGTCTAGAGGACCGCCGATGTGAATTACCTCAACCTGAAAATATCCTTAATTCTGTAATCGAGGAAGAATTATTTCATCACACAGAACGATTCGACGTGTTTTTTGAGAGGCAGTGTGGATTTATCTAAATTATCTTGTTCGCTTGTTCGCTTGTCGGGGAGCAGATGAACATATGGTTAAGCGCCCGCCGATCGGCGGTTCTCGTGACCGAGATGGACAACTTTGAAATGGCCGGTCTAACTTTGCCCATCACTATGACATGACTAAGGCGGGGGTGGAGTCCGAGTCTATAAAGCCCAGCGGTACCGCTCCTTTGCTGGCTCGTTCCTCTGTTGAACTTGAGCTCTACCAGACTACCAGACCACCCCCTCGTTAAATTATGGCCACGGTTGCGCGCGTTGTTAACCTCAAAGTCATTAGCGACAGCATTTGGTATGCACTTTCAGACGAGCTCAGTTGCCCTCATGCGCCATATCTTACCAAAATGTTGCCACTCTGAACAGCCCATGGTGTCTCATTGGCACTCTGGAATTGCGGAAAGCAATTGCTCGCGTGAAGGAGAATGCCTTACCGGTCAAGATCAACCTCGAATTCAAGCCTTACCAGCTAGATCCCACCCTTCCGGAGGACATCGCCGTAAGCCGAGAGGAACGCTACTTGAAGAAGTTCGGTGATCGGTGAGTTGGCCGTTATCTTAGTATTTTTAGATGCGATTGGACTAATTTTATTGGCAGAGTTCAATCGATACAGCAGAATATGGCAACTCGCGCCGAGCCTCTTGGTTTGAAGATGTACGCAGCTCTTCTTATTGTTTTGTATTTTGTACTGACATATTTATAGGAACTTCGGAGGCGTAATACGCCAAACCACGGCGTCTCATCGTATGCTGGCGAAGGCATATAGCGTGGGCGGACAACAGGCTCAGCAAGCGATTCTGACAGAGGTACTACGAGGGTTCCACGAACGTGAAGAGGACATTGGGGATGCAGATGTCCTCGCGGGATACGCAGAGAAGACAGGGCTGATGAGCCGGGAAAAGGTAAGGAATGCTCGTTGTGCGTTCAGAGGATCTAGCACTGAAGTGATAATTAGGCGTTAGCGTTCCTGGCTAGTGACGAAATGAAGAAAGAGGTTGCGCAGGGAATACAGGATGCGCGTGATATGGGTGTTACGGGGGTGCCGTTTACTGTTGTCAACGACAAGTGGGCAATTAGCGGTGGTCAGCCTTCGGAGGTCTTCTACAGGGTGAGTTTTATACAGCTTTCAATATTATAAGTCGACTAATGGGTATTTATCAAAGCTATTCGAGAAACTCTCGAGGGAACAAGACTTGTAGAACCGTTACAGTTTATTCACGATCGTATGTATCAGGATTTGTATATAACTACTTACATTCAAACAAGCATTCGTAACTCCTTTTTACCCAACTTAACAAGTCCAATCCGACACTTAATCCTTCGCAGGCCCGCCCGGTCCGCTGCGGGGAGGTTCGCCGGCCTGCATCTCCTGCACCATTGCCGCCATGGACGCCGGGAAGTCATCCGCAAACAAGGCCACCTTGTTTCGTTCCGTCCGCCTCGCAGAACCCGCCGCAGACTTGAACATATTTACTTCATACTCCCGCACCTGCTCGTTCAAGTTCCCTGACTGGATACCTGCGATGATCTTCTGTGACAACTCGAGGCTATCCTACATGGCATTATTGACGCCCTCGCCGACGAACGGAGTCATGAGATGCGCGGCGTCACCAATGAGAGTAAGTCCCGGGCGACCCTCCCAAGAGTGACCGACGGGGAACATATGGAGCGCGCGTTTGACAATGTTATCGTCGTCTGAGAGCCGGATGAGGTCTTGGAGAGTTGGAGACCAGTCCTGATAGTACGTCAAGAGTTCCGCCTTGAACGCTGACGGATTGCTCGTATCGAGTTTGTCTAGCCACTCCGCCTCGGTGCGATTGGCGACATACACTCGGATCGCGCCGGTACCGAGCCTCTGCCCTTGGATGCTCCTCCCGTTGCTAAATGCAAATGCGCTCCCAACGCTGACGAGCTCGTTGAGGGCTTTGTACTTCTCGTCTTTGGGGTTAAGGATGTTGAGCTCGATGGAGCATACGCCAGAGTAGAAGGGCTTGACGGTGGTTAACAGAGGGCGGACGCACGACCAGGCGCCATCGGCGCCGACAACCAAGTCAAACCCGGTCTCGACCTTCCCGTCCTTGAAGTGTAGGTCAAACTTGTCGCCGGTCGCGGGCTGCACGGACGCGAGAGTATGGTTCCACGCAATATTCTCAGAGCCAAAAGACTCAATCAGGATAGTACGGAGGTCGGTTCGATCGATCTCGGGACGAGCGTGTTCGTCACCCTCAGGGCCATCTGGATTTGGCGCGTCCTGGAAGACGATATCACCGGACTTGACGATAATTTTCATCACTTGGGCGTCGTATCGAGCGTACTTGAGGAATTCATCCCATAGACCAGCATCTCGGAGCGCCTGCTGACCTGAATGGACGTGCAAGTCGAGAGTTCCGCCTTGGTGACGATAGTTGGGGGAAGGCTCGCGCTCGTAGATGGAGACAGGGATGGAGTTACGTTTCAGAATGCATGCAAGAGTGAGGCCGCCAGGACCGGCGCCGACGATAGCAATGCGAGGTTCCATAACTATGAAAGGTAGTAAACTAGGGGCTGCAAGTAGTAGGTTCGCTGAATGCTGCTCTCAAAGTGTTCACTTGCTCGCTCTTTTAAAGGCCGCGAACCCGCTGTGGTGCCGGTGTTCTTGATGTGGCCAACTCGGAGAGAAGCCGAGAAATGCGGGATGTATAGACCACGTCCCATACACGATTGGCACACGACGCCCCGGCCGCAGTCAGTGGTGATACTCAACTCAATTCAACGAGTCATACCGTCGGGGTGTACGTATACAAGCCGTGCGCAGCTCCGTACTGAATATTCGAACGAGAGGACGAATAACGACTTGTGTTTTGGCGACTCATGGGCTTACCGAGTTTCTCGGTCAGACCGAGACGCATACATCGCAGCACTGGTACAGCATTGGACAGTCTATTTTTAGTTTATCCTAGTGCACTACCTCGCGGACCCGATAGGTGTTTCAATAAAATAAAAGGCGTGCATACTAGAGGGAGATGACTCCCCGCTACGCGAAAATGCCTATTGGTCGCTCTGGTGTGCCGGAATCAACTGCGTATTGTCGCCGGACGACAGCGGGGGACTCGAGTACTGAGTTTGATATTCACGGGTTATACTGCTAATTTTTCGCAAAAACTCCTGACATCTCCATTGGTGTAGTATTGGCTTGCGTAGATGATCTACGCTGGCTTACGCTCTTTGCAGGTGGTCGCAAATATAGACGTATAAGAAGCAACGCATATATCGGCTTGTGAGACTTATTAGACTAAAACAACTACATGAAATCGTTACAGGATACTCTGCCCGTACGTATACAGACTCGACATTCCGTAGACACAACCATACAGAAAACCTACCAACCACCTAAGCCAGCAACTAACCCAATTTCAGTGTAAAGGTTGGAGGTTGAAATGCATATACCCTCACCTGATTACCACCTGATTACCTTAATAAACCTTATAATACCCGTACTTGAATTGGTATTCAACGTATTTCAAGACTCCAAGAAGCTTTTAAATAACTAAAGGATTGCAGGTCGTATTATGAGGAAGGATTAGCAGGGTGATTTCAGGTGGGAGTAATTCATTTCAACCCCAACCTTTCCACTGAAACTGGGTGCGTTTCTGGCTTTGGCGCGCTCCAAATAACAATCAAGTAATTCCCGTCAACGCTTAACTGGGTCACTAGCATAAATTTGTCCATGCGATATTGCTCAACAGGCTGGTAATACCAGATGTATGCCCCCAGAGCGTAAGAAGCTATTTGAGAAACCCTCGAAAGAACAAGACTTGTAAACCCACTACAGTTTATTCACAATTGTATGTATCAGTATTTGTATACAGCTATATTCGAACAGGCTTTCGTAGCTCGCTTCTGCCCAACTTAACAAGTTCAACCCGCCAACCAACACCAATCAATTCTTCGCGGGTCCGCCCGGTCCACCTTGTGGGTCTTGGCCGGCTTGCATCTCCTGCACCATCGCTGCCATGGACGCTGGGAAGTCATCCGCAAACAAAGCCACCCTGTTTCGATCTGTCCGCCTCGCCGACTCTTTCACGGACTTGAACATGTTCACTTCGTACTCCCGCACCTGCTCGTTTAAGTTCCCTGACTGGATGCCCGCAATGATCTTCCGCGACAACTCGAGGCTGTCCCACATAGCATTATTGACGCCTTCGCCTGCGTAGGGAGTCATCAGGTGCGCAGCATCGCCAATGAGTGTAAGGCCCGAGCGAGCCTCCCAAGAGTGATCAATGGGGAACATGTAGAGCGCGCGTTTCAACACGTGGTTATCGTCCGAGAGCCGAATGAGGTCTTGGAGAGTTGGAGACCAGTCCTGATAGTACGACAAGAGTTCCGCTTTGAGCGCCGACGGGTCGCTCGTATCGAATTTATCTAGCCAGTCCTGCTCGGTGCGATAGGCAGCGTATGAGCGGATCGCGCCGGTGCCAAGCCTCTGCGCTAGAATACCCTTCCCGTCGCTAAATGCAAATGCGCTCCCAATACCAACGAGCTCGTTGACCGCGTTGTATTTTTCGCCTTTAGGATTGAGGAAGTCGAATTCGAGGCAGGAGATGCCGGAATAGGAGGGCTTGACGCTGGTCAAAAGAGGGCGAACGCAAGACCAGGCCCCATCGGCGCCGACAACCAAGTCAAACCCGGTCTCGACCTTCCCGTCCTTGAAATGGAGATCGTACCTGTTATCGGCTGCAGGCTGTACTGATGCGAGAACATGATTCCATGCAACGTTCTCAGCGCCAAACGCCTTCAGTAGGATAGCACGGAGGTCGGTTCGATCGATCTCGGGGCGAGCGTGTTCGTCGCCCTCGGGGCCATCAGGATTTGGCTCGTCTTGGAAGACTATATCGCCAGACTTGACGATAACTTTCATCACCTGGGCATCATATCGGGCATGCTTGAGGAATTCATCCCATAGACCAGCATCCCGGAGCGCCTGCTGGCCCGAATGGACATGCAAGTCTAGGGTGCCGCCTTGGGGGCGGTAATCGGGGGAAGGATCACGCTCGTAGACAGAGGCAGGGATAGAATTGCATTGAAGGATACGTGCGAGAGTAAGACCACCAGGACCAGCGCCGATGATAGCAATACGAGGGGTCATGATGATGATAGGTAGGAAACTAGGGGTTGGGTAGCGATTGCAAGTAGTAGGTTTGCTGAATGCTGCCTTGAAAGTATGTACTTGCTCACTCTTTTATAGCCTCGCCCGGTGTGGTGATGATGTTCTGATGTGGCTAGTCCGGAGAGAAGTCGATAGACGCGAGGCTTGTAATCAAACACGTTCTGCACTATATACGATTGGCGTACGACGCCGCACCGGCACCGGCCGCAGCTTGCTGCGATCTTCAACTCAACCCAACGAGTCACACAGCCGGGGGTGTACGTGTGCAAGCCGTGTGCAGCCCCGTAGTTGAATATTCGAGCAAGGAGACGCGTAGTGAATTGCACTTTAGTGAAGCGCGGGCCCACCGAGACCGGGACGCATACATCATAGCATTGGTGCGGCATTGATCAATCTATTTTTAGTTTATCCCAGCGCACCACCCCACGGAGCTGATAGGTGCCCCTATACAATAATCGGCGTGCATACTATAGGGAGATGACCCCCCGCTACCCATGAACGTCTATTGGTCGCTTTGGTGTGCCTGAATCAACTCCGCACTATGGTCGGGCGATAGCGGGGGACTCCAATATTAAACTTGATGTTCATGGATTGTACTGCTGATATTGTTCCGCAAAAGAACACCTGGTATCCCCATTAGTGTAGTATCGACTCTTATGGATACCCCACACTGGCTTACGCCCTTTGCAGGCGGCCACAAATATGGATTTATGAGAAGCAATGCATACACCGACTTGTAAGATTTATTAGGCTAAAACAATCATGCGAAACGATTACAGCACATTCTACCTGTACGTATCCAGACTCGACATGATATAGACACAGCTATACAGAAAATCTACTATTCACTTCCATTGATGGGCTCAACAGAACGAGAGACACCTGTGCTCATGCAGAGGGCGCTCCCGATCCGCCTAGTCCTTCCTTGCGTCCTTTTTCTCGTACCCGTTGTATCCACTGCTCCATAGATGCAGGATAGTCCTTCGCAAAAAAGCGTGCTGTTTTTTGCTCCGTATGCTCTGCCGCATCAGCAGCTCGCTTAAACATGTCCGCCTCGTACTCCCGAACCCGCTCGCTCAGACCGCCAGACTCTACACCAGCAATGATCTTGTTCGCCAGTTCGAGACTGTCCCACATCGCCAGGTTGACGCCCTCGCCCGCAAACGGAGTCATGACGTGCGCCGCGTCGCCTAGGAGCGTAACACCCGGGCGAGACTCCCAAGAATGACCGATGGGGAACATGTACAAAGCACGTTTCAGCACTGAATCGTCTGAAAGGAGTACCAGATCTTTGAGCTCGGGAGCCCAATCACCGTAATACTCCAATAACTCCGTCTTTGTGTTCGAAGTATTGCTGTTGTCGAAGCGCTTGAGCCAATCCGCCCCGTCTTTCCCGCTAGTATAAGTCGCATATACGCGGATCGCGCCGGTGCCAAGCCTCTGCGCCTGGATACTCTTCTCATCGCCAAAAACAAATGCACTCCCGGGGCCAACAAGCTTATCGATCGCCTCGTACCCCCCACACTTTGTATCGGGAATATTGAACTCGAAACCGGAGATGCCAGAGTAGAGAGGCTCGGCGGTGGTTAAAAGAGGGCGGACACAGGACCAGGCGCCATCAGCACCAACAACGAGGTCGAACCCGGTCTCAACCTTCCCGTTCTTGAAGTGCAGATCGTATTTGTCGTCGGCTGCGGGCTGTACAGACGCGAGAACATGGTCCCAAGCAATGTTCTCGGCGCCAAAGGCCTCGAGCAGGATGGTACGAAGCGCAGTTCGATCGATCTCGGGGCGGGAGTGCTCGCTGTTGTCGGAGGCCCCTGGATTCTCCTCCCTGTGGAATACAATACCCCCGGTCTTGGTCAAGATCTTCAACGCCTGAGCGTCGTACCGAGCGTGTTTCAGAAACTCGTCCCAAAGACCGGCCTGTCGAATAGCTTGCTGGCCCGAATGGACATGCAAATCGAGAGTGCCTCCCTGAGGACGGTAGTCGGGAGAAGGGTCGCGCTCATAGACGGAGGCAGAGATGGAGCTACGTTGTAGAATGCGCGCGAGAGTGAGGCCGCCGGGACCAGCACCGATGATAGCAATGCGAGGTGTCATAGTGGCTCTTGAAAGAGTAGATGGGGTAAATCTGAGTTTGAGTAGCTGCAGTACAGTTCAAGCGTTAAGCTGGGTGAATGCTGTCTCCAATGTGCTCCTCGCTCGTTTTTATAGCTGCATCTTCCCCGCTGCGGCTCCAGCGTCAATGGCGTGAAGAGCTCGGGGGTCAGTCGGTGGTTGGTGATCTAGTTGTCGAAACTATATATGACGCCCGCGTCAGCAGCGGTGGTACGTATGGTATATTTAGGGTGCTGCCCTTTTCAGGTAGATACTTGTTTCAAATCAGCTATGTTGATTATACGTTCCTCGGGAACGAGTTCGGTGTAGTAATGTAACGCCGAGTCGTTATAAACTTACAAGCAACAACTTTACCACACAAAACAAAGGACCGCCCTACTGTGACCCTAGTATTTTAATGATGGTTGAGCCTTGCCTGTGAATATATGGAGGGAGCGAGGTGGGAGTCCTAGTCGTGGAATACTTTCGCCAACGCGGTGTCGTCAGTCAGTCTTGTGCTTGTTTGTTTGGTGTTGAGCGCCTCGTCTAGGCGCTTGTTTACCCATGCCCTCACCTGCCACTTACCACCAGCTAACATACACTGCCTCAAAAA
>JANWGL010007497.1:0-10536 GCA_025200755.1 Ceratobasidium sp. C01 | reverse complement strand
ACCCGACCCATACCGCCCACGACAACACGCAACACAGAAGTGCGCGCATACAATAAAACCGAACCCTTTGTCTGTTCATTGCGCTTGTATGCGCCCAACAATCATTAATGAATGACCCTCATCGAAGACTTATTGAGCCTATTGAGCACTATCAACACCAATATAACGCTAGTCGACAGCTGTCAACCCAGGGCTGAGACAATACCTCCGCGAAGCCCCACAAGCCCAAACTCACTAACGCGCCTTATCACGTGACTTGACCTCGGTAGAGCTCACGTGAGGCTTGGCGGGCGGGCCCGAGGTATCTCAAATCCGTCAGACAAGATCTCACACGTCTCGCTCGACTCGTCGATTGGGTCAGTTGATCGTCGCGGTGCTGTGCAAACATTCAGTCGGGGAATAAGTTGGTGCCCGGTGCAGACTGAGGGTTCATGATGATGGTGGCGCTGGTGGCGTGGCCTAGAGTGTTGTCAAGTCACGTGCGAAAACACGTCTGGAGTGCTCATTCATGGCTACGCGTCGGGTTATGTCTTATCAGTTATCGACGCCCCCGAATGCAGCGGAAAAGTCTAGAAAATTTTCTGGAGATATATTTAGAGGTGAGGGAGAGGGGTTGATGTCTATAAGAGAGAAGATCGGAGAGGATGTGGACATGCACTCGGCGAGTGGGAGCGATGGATGGGAGACACAAGATAGTATGTGGGATGAAGAACGTGAGTTTATTCATTTATCTATTTTAGGAAGATAATCTCATTTTTCCAGCAGCTCAAGCTTCTTCATCGTCGGCCGCGACGTCCATTTCGTCCCCCGAGATCCAGCATCGTCTACTCTACCGTGGCGCGCTCAGCGTTCCTAATTCCGCCATGTTGCTCGAAGGTCTGCTCATCTCATTCACTTGCTACTTCGGCTGCTAAATTAGTTCCATAGGAATTCAATTCATTGCCTACCTTCCCAATGTAACACCCCCACTCCTCTCCGCGCCTCTACCCCTAGCGCTCGAATCCATGCGAGGTAGACCAACCCTGCGCCTCCTCGGTACCACCCAACTCTCCCCCGAAACAGCTCGTCTGGACACCGAGATCGACGTCCGTCTGTAAGTTCCCCTCCCGTTCCAATCCCCTGCCACTATCGGAGCTAATAAAAGTCAATTATGAAGCCATATCCATCCCCAAAGCTACGTCACCCAAGCCTACTTCCAACGCACACTCGCACTCTGCCCCTCCTTCATCCCCGAACGCACCCTCCTCCGCTCCCCACACCCACACCCGCACATCGACCCCCGCGCAACGACCACCGCCGTCCGTATCGGTCTCGGCGAAGATGTCATCGTCGTTTATGGTCGACTCCAATCGTCGGAATGCACGTTGGTGGAGAAAGGACAAGTGGGGAAGATGGAACTTGTTGTCGCGCGGTTAGTCGAACCTGGGGCTTGTTCGTCTGATTCGGAGGACGAGATGGGGGAGGAAGAAGGGAACAAGAACGCAATATTCGCTGTGCCCCCTAAACCGAGCCCACGAGTGCCGAGACCGGACGATCCACTTCCTCGCGAACCGCCCACTCGAGCTGCTCTGAAACGAACAGGATCGTTCATGCCTGTATCTGGCCTAAAACGGACTGCATCTGTTTTGGGAGGACCTGATGGAGGGCTGAAGGGTAGGAATCTTGCATTTGGACGGGTACGAAGCGAAGTGGTCGTTAGAGGCTTAGGAGACGGTGTCGAACTGGACACGCCTCTGACGAAGGTCAAGGCGAAAGAACCTACAAGTTCTGCGAGAGGGAAGAAGGGAAAAGGCAAGGCGAAAGCAGAGGAGAAAGGGGAGACGGACGATCCGTTCGTGGTGGAAGACGTCGATCCTGGTGCGGTGTTGCCGAAGATGATGGCCAGGGTCAAGAGTGGGGGTGCGAACGCCGCTGCTGCTGGAGAAGAGGCTGCTAACAAAGCTGTGAGTTTTGTTTACGCTTTGACGTTTGGGATGAATGGATTGGTGTTTAACGTTTTGGGGGACTTTGGCGTAGATGATTAAACGACTTGCGCAGTCTGCGCTGGAGACGTATGGAATTATGAGGGAAGACGAGGGGTTTAAGACTATATATGGGTATGTGACGAGGGGTGTAGAGTTTGCTTTTGTGAGTGCCTCTATTCTCTATTATGGGTGGGATTGTAGCTCATCTGTGAGTAGAGAAACAAGATGAAAGGCGAGAAGATTGGGAGGGACGAACTAAGGAAGATGGTCGTGAGGTATGTCCACCTTCCGATACTCGCGAGATTAAACTCACCCGTCTACAATAGGCATGTAGAGATGTACGTTGGTGGGAACGGCGAAGTTGCTGCTCCTGCATAGATGAGGCGTTGGGATGCGGGACATTCGTGAGCTGTATGCGCTGTGTTATTGTATTTATAACCTATCATCATCATATTTTGGATCTTAATTTATGCGATTTAATCCCCTTTCCTCTGCCCACAAGTGCACCTCAAAGCACAGACCAGGTAGCTCTATGACTCGTCCACCACTCGCTTGCCACTCGCCCACTTGGACTACCGCATTGCCACCCTCCCAACTCTCGCCAGCGCACAGACCACCCTCTCGCACTACATAACCTCCCCGCTCTCTTCCTTTTACCTTACCACTCTGGCCTTCTGGCTTAGATCAAGTGTAGTATCTGTTCTTTTAGTCTTAATCGACTAAACGTTGGCATTGCCAACTACATCGATTATCTTATTTTTGCCGCCCGGGCTGCCGCTCCTCTGCTTGCATGAGCGACGCAGTGAGATGACCTTGCCGATTCAGTACTGGCTTGTGTTGTCGCGGGATTTTTCTCCTTCTTCTTTTTAGAGTGCATAAGGCCTAACCCTAGAACGGGGAGAGGTAGGAGGAGGGGAGAGACTAGAGTGAGGTGTATGCGTGTGGCTTTGGCGGGGCGAGTGGTTTGAGTTTGTTTTGTTTATTTCATTCGAAGATGCAAAATACAAGATATAATTTAAGTATATTTCAGAGCACGAGAATGATTGATAAGGTGGCGAGCATGAGAGTTCGTGCCCATTTCAGACTTTTGTCGCACGCAGCGCTGGCAGATCCGCTAGCGCCGGCCGTGGTGGTCGCGTTCCCACCACTCCCACCAGCCAGCGCGAGCGCCCCAAACGACCATAATTGCACAGCCGATGTTTCCGTTCCCTCAGTCGCCAGCTCCCCCAACGGCGTCACAACAAACTTCCCATCAGCCCCGTATGTCCAACTCCAAACCTCTGAATAGATCTGATCACCACTCCCAGCTACTGCTTTGCCCAAATTCGCCTGTGCACGGAGGAGAGATGAGAAAAGCGCTTGGTCGCCGCACCACTCGGGCCGCTGAAGACCTGCATGCAGGAGGTCTGAGGTGTTAGACGACTGACACGCTTCCACCACGCGCCGCATGCCTAGCGCGACAAGCGAAGTCTGCCACGACCAGCTCACAGTCCCATGATATGCGGCCCGGCCCAGCTCTTCTATCTTGGTTCGATTTGGATCGTATGCGGGGTTAGCCACCAGCTGGCCCACGTTCGTGAGTAAACCTCGAGGGAAAGGTTCTAGGGCGTCTAACACGGCCGAAATGAGGTCCCGAGAGATATTGCGGTTGTATAGCAGGCTGAAGCCGAGGTCGCTGTTCATCACTGGAACGGGAGTTCCGTCTTCGAGTAATGACAGCCCGTAGATCGTTACGTTTGTGGAAGAGCTATTGGTGGGCGTTTCAGCGGGTGGGGCAGATGTGTCGTTTAGACTACCGTTTCCGTAGAGCAGGGAGGTAGAAAGGTTTGTGCGTTGCACGTAGTCTTCTAGTCGGTTCTCTACGTCTGTCGGAGCAACGGTGGTCTTGAAGAATTTCGGCGTCTCGCGCTCCCATATTCCGCCCCACTCCCGCGTCGTTGCCTCCAAACTTGAATTCAATACGCCCAACGCCGCCAGATCCGCGATAGCATATAGTGCTGCAGGCTGCAATGCCGTATTCACGTCCATTGGATACACGCCCCATCCAAGCCCCGAGTTACTGTCCCGCCAATCGCCGACCGGCACGTCAGGCTCGATCCGCGCGAGGTTCCGAAAGTCGCTCGGGTCCTGCGCAAAGGCCCGGGACGTATTCAAGACGTACTGAACGTTTCTGTCCAGAAGCTCGCGGTAGGTCCATGTGGGCTGAAGCGCCGCACGCGTTTCGAGGAACCTACTGATTGTTGCATTGTCTATCGATGAGCCGTTGTAGAGGACCCAAGTGAGGAGCTGCGGGAGGATGAGGTAATGCGTATCCTTCATTTTGTAGTCGAGAAAGACGGCATTGCCGCGCTCGGGGTGGCCAGAGTTGATATTGACGAACGTTGCGTAATCACCGATGGTCTCTTCATGTGCTACGTGTCCGTCGGTATAGTTAACTCGCTCAATCGCTGCACCGATCACCGCTTCAATCGCGCTCGAGCTGATAACTCGGGCAGAGCTCAGTAGCCGCGTGGTGAAGAGTGTATCTCGCCCGCTGAATATAATTAGGCCGAAAACGTCAATGAGTATGATCGCCGACCTGCTGTCCTGAGGAAGACCTACAAGTACGTCAGAAAGCGCCACGAGCCAGCTGTCCACTTTTGTTTGTATCTGCATGATGAAACGGTCAGATCTGCACTGCTGAGATGAGGCGCACGAAAGGAAGACCTACGTGAGAAAAGCGAGCTGTTCGTGTACGTCGGTCAAACTGGCGTTGGCTATTGCGTCTGAGGCGAACACCTGGTTCGCACTTAACGGCGAGACGTTTGTTTCGTTGACCTGAGCAGACCAGGAGACGCTCCCTGCGCTTCCATCGGGCACAATGACCCGGACCCTAGGCGGAGTAGATGTGCCGTTGTTCGACGGTAAGACCTCGAAGTGTGTCCCGTTCTCAGCTTGGAACCGCAGCTCGTAGCCGTACTGCTGCGTGGTGGTTGTCCCATTGCCGAGCGCCACCGTACTCGCGTTGAGCCATCGGCGGGAGAACCAGACGACATTCTCGTCTAGTTGGGTGACAGTAAAGTTGAATAACGCTTGGCTGAGACCGCCACCCTCGACATAGTCGCGTACCTGGCGTACCGAGCCAATTTGCGTGGTGCCGAGCTCAGCGTCGCTCGAAAATACCAGTGTGCCTTGAAGCCCATGAAGGCCATTAGGGCCAATTGCGGAGCGAAGTGTTCCAGGTTGAAGTGTAACAGTCAAGTTCGTAGTAGCGTTGCCGGATGAAAGCCAATACACGAGCGAGCCCGAATTTCCTGCCGGGTGAGCAAGGATCATTCGGTTGGGCCTTTGAGCCGTCACCGAGTTGGAATTCGTGAGCAACAGCGTAGCGGCCGTGAGGTTACTTCGGTAAAAGTAATTGTCATAGCTATACAAAATCGTTAGAATTGCGAAGCGTAATGAAACAATCTGACTTACCCGCCAGCCGTGACATTCAAGTTAGAAGTGATCGGTTCCTCCGGTGGAACTGGCTCAAGGACAAGAGGATTCACATTTTGAGCTGTAACTCGGGGGATCGCAATCAGGGCCGCGAATAGAGCAGA
Organism: Ceratobasidium sp. C01; assembly: GCA_025200755.1. Classification (NCBI taxonomy): domain Eukaryota; kingdom Fungi; phylum Basidiomycota; class Agaricomycetes; order Cantharellales; family Ceratobasidiaceae; genus Ceratobasidium; species Ceratobasidium sp. C01. Next base: position 4,991 of record JANWGL010007497.1, on the reverse strand, counting down.
GTACTTCATCTTCACCTTCGACCGGGTGTCGTCCCCTAGATTACACTCGTGTTCTTATGTGTTGTAAAGGCCCCACCTATGACGAAAAGTTGGGCACATGAGCAGTTCGTTCCTTCGGCTCGCCCTTCGAATAGAAACTTTCAGTCAAGCACAGTAAGCTTGATTTCGTACGAAGGTTCAAGACGATAGAGCAAGTGGCAATTCCGCCCATTTTGTGATACTGTGGGTGTCAAGACAAACGGTTGCAACCTGAGGAGGAGAGCTTCATTTTGATCGTTATGTGGTTCGTAACTGTAACGGAGGACGACGAATAACAAGCGCCACCAAACCATCCCCACCGGGCGAGACGCACATACGAGCGTAACCTGCTGTTTTGCTTACTTCAAATAGACTTGATGATTGGCTTAATTTACTAAGTTTATTGGCATAAAATAAAACATTATCCTCTTTTTCAGTTTTAGCTCGCATATACCCGGTCAATACTCTATCACTTGAGGGCAGTTCACTTGCCACCAGCACAATGTAAGCCACTTATCACTATTGTTCGAATGACTCTATTGACTAGTTGGCCAATCCTAAGAGACCTCTGGCCCCCAAATTCAGTTGACTCATGATTTGCCACCGAGCATCAGCGCGCACAGACCATCTCCCTGCTCTCGCCTTTTGCTTAAATCTAGGGGGTTTACTTCCTCTGTTCCTTACCACTCTGGCCTTATGGCTTAGATCAAGTGTAGTATCTGTTCTTTTAGTCTTAATCGACTAAACGACGGCTACGGCCGTCTACATCGATTATCTTATTTTTGCAGCCCGGGTTGCCGCTCCTCTGCTTGCATGAGCGTCGCAGTGAGATGACCTTGCCGATTCAGTACTGGCTTGTGTTGTCACGGGATTTTTCTCTTTCTTTAGAGCACGTAAGGCCTAACCCTATATTCACGTAGGACTCATAAAGGTCGATATGCCTGAAAGTTACCCTGGTACAAACAAAGAGCGCCTCGCATCACGTGTTTCTATTCGATTTAACGTCAATCTCTGCCCTCAATATCGAGCACTATTAAGTCAGTATAGTTGGTGGGATTGGATGGAGTCAGTGTGCTCATCTAGCGTGATCCAAGATCTTAATCATTAAATTCTGAATTAAATATCAATGTGACCACGCTCGCGTGAACTAAACCGTTTGCTACTACTGCGTTGCTCGTATTTTGTTCCATCCAACTCAATATTCAACTTACACTCGAAAATGCTGATCGCTGAAAAGGCATTGGTTGGGCGAGATCAAGCGGGTATTGAATACGTGGTAATTGCCAGCACCATTAATATGTCACACGTGTAAGCGCCGAAACGTGGGCCTATTCGTGACGTCGACCGCGGCGTGGCCGAGTAGATACAAAAAGTAGGTCTGCCTGACGCAGTAGCAAGCAGACTGGCTAACACACCGGACCGTAGCTTTTAGCACGTCGACGACGCGTGGTAAACCATTCCACAAACGAGCTGGGCCTGGTATCATTCTTCTAGCCGAAAATGCGTCTGGGCACGCAGCTCGCAATAATTGCGGTGCTCGCAGAGGCTGTTCTAGGAGTGAAACACCATGACTTCAAAACATGTTCGCAGTCGGGTTTCTGTCGACGTGGCCGGGCTCTCGCACAGCGCGCACACGATGCTGGAACAGGCTGGACTTCTCCCTACTCGGTTGACACGTCAAAACTAAAGATTTCGTCCGACCGTAGCACTATTACCGTTGGAGTCAAATCATCCATCCATCCTGGGATCAAGTTTGAGCTTAGTGTTGCTGTGCACGAAGATGGTGGAGCGCGTGTGAGGATGGATGAGGTTGATGGGCTGAAGAAACGATATGATGGGGCGGCGGACTGGGCGCTGGCAAGCAAACCCGAGCTTCGTGGCGTCAAGTGGAACCCGGTCGACGGGGGCGTCGAGGGGACGTGGGACGATGTGATGCTACGTGTTCGGTACGAGCCGTTGCTTATCGAATTGCTTCGCAACGGACGGGTGGAAATGTCGATGAACGGCCGTGGGTTACTGCATATGGAGCACTTTAGGGAAAAGGTCGAGGCTAAGGTCGAGGAAAAGACAGAAGGTTCTGAAAGCGCCGAGGGAGAGCAAGTTGTCGTCAAACAACCCGAAGTGAAGGCGAATGCTTGGTTCGAAGGAGAGACCGAAGACGACTATTGGGAGGAGAAATTCTCTTCATGGACTGACTCAAAGCCAAAGGGTACGTTTTTACTAAAACGGCGGTCGATCTCGTACTAACGACACGTTTGTAGGTCCCGAGTCTTTCTCGCTCGACATTACCTTCCCGAACCACGCCCATGTCTATGGTATTCCTCAACATGCCGCACCTCTCGATCTTCCTACCACCACCGGTGAATCCTCCTTTTTCACCGACCCCTACCGGCTCTACAACCTAGACGTCTTCGAATATGAGGCCTCTTCTACTCTGGGGCTGTACGGTTCCATCCCACTCTTGCATGCGCACAACGAACACTCCACTGTGGGTGTCTTTGTTGCCGTTGGTTCCGAAACATGGGTCGACATTGCTCGTACTCCCGACGCCGCTGGCACTCGCACGCACTGGCTTGCCGAATCTGGCATCATCGATGTGTTTATCCTCCCTGGTCCTAATGTAGCCGACGTGTTCTCCCAATACACGCATCTGACGGGTACTCCTGTTTTGCCCGCGCTTTGGTCACTCGGGTATCACCAGTGCCGCTGGAATTACATCTCTTCGGACGACGTTCGTGGCGTTCAAAAGCGATTCGACGAGGCTGATATGCCTGTTGATGTGTTCTGGCTTGACATTGAATACGCAAAGGACCACATGTACTTCATGTGGGACGATAAGAACTTCCCGGACCCGGTCGAGATGACCAAGGATGTGATGGCTGTTGGGCGCAAGGTAGGTTTTTGCCTCACCTTCTTACGAAACCTGCAGGCTAATAAGTCTATTTCAGATGGTCGTGATCATCGACCCTCACTTAAAACGCACTTCTTCCTACCCAGCGTACACAGCCGCTCAGGAGCTCGGTGTGCTCGTCAAACGACCTGGAGGAAAGGAAGAATTCGAAGGCTGGTGCTGGTCTGGCTCAAGCGCTTGGGTTGACTTTTTCGATCCGAAGAGCTGGGAATGGTGGAAGGGATTGTACAAGTTCGATACACCCAAGACGATCGGGGATGAGAAGGCGCTTGAGTGGGCATGGAGAGAAAGCTCCGAAGGTATTCACATCTGGAACGACATGAACGAGGTGCGTGCCCCTGTGGGAGTAACTTGGTTTGTTGGCGCTTGTTGAAAGTCTGATCCTTTAGCCGTCCGTATTCAACGGGCCGGAGATTACGATGCAAAAGGACAACGTTCACTATGGAGGCTGGGAGCACCGAGACGTGCATAATATTAACGGAATGCTATACGTACGTTTATCTGCTTTTCACGAAGGGTAAAATATACTAATTTGCTTTTCTAATTCTCGATTGCCCCTGTCTGAATCTTTTACGTGGTGTCTCGATTTTTGCCCACGCCCCTCTCGCCCGACTGATCGGCTTTTTGATCATGTCTTGCCACTGGGATCTGCTCACGTTGCCATGACGTATCTGGGGGCCATGCGACACTGCTCTGTGCCTTGTTCCTGCCCAAACAAAACCCGCCCTTCCTCCTATTTCTATTTTTGTTCCTACCTATAGCACAACATCACTGCCCAGGCACTGAGGGCTCGTTCCAATCCTGCCAAGCGTCCATTCGTGCTCACGCGCGCGTTCTTCGCTGGATCGCAACGCCATGGTGCCATGTGGACAGGGGACAACATGGGCACATGGGAGCACATGGCAATCGGTGTGAAGATGGTCCTCGCCAACGGCATTGCCGGGTTGAGCTTCGCAGGAGGTAAGCTGTAGACCGCCGTAACACACTTTGATCCTATCCAACTAATTACGTTTGGCCACCCTGGTGTGCAGCTGATGTTGGCGGATTCTTTGGAAACCCTCCCCCTGAGATGCTGGTTCGTTGGTACCAAGTCGGAGCCTTTGCGCCTTTCTTCCGTGCGCACGCCCATATCGATACGAAGCGTCGCGAACCGTATCTATTAGATGAGCCATATCAGAGTATGGTTCGTGATATTCTAAGGCTGCGGTACTCGATGTTGCCGGTTTGGTACACCGCATTTAGGGAGACAAGTGTTACTGGATTGCCGGTGCTTAGGTTTGTGGACACGTTATTCCCGTGATGGACTTGATGGCTCACAGGTTTCACATGCAGGCCGCATTATGTGATGTTCCCACAAGACAAGCAAGGCTTTTCGGTGGACAATCAATATTACATCGGGAACTCCGGATTGTTGGTCAAGCCTGTAACAGACTCTGGCGTTGAGAAGACTGAGGTTTACCTTGCTGAATCTCAGGTATGTGTCTTTCAATTTAGAAAGTGGTACCCCATTGAATTTATTGAATTTTAGCCATACTACGACTACTTTACCTATGACATCTACCGTGGCTCCGAGCCCGGCCGCAACGTCACCGTCTCCGCCCCTCTTGAGAAGATTCCTGTCCTTGTCCGAGGCGGGTCGGTCGTCACCACTCGCGAACGGCCGCGCCGCTCCTCGCCCCTCATGAAATACGATCCATTCACCCTCCTTGTATCCCTCGACAAGTCTGGTTCCGCTGGGGGTGAGCTGTACCTTGACGATGGCGACAGCTACGCGCACGAGCAAGGACAATTCGCCTGGCGCCAATTCTACGCTGAGTCGATCGATCAGGGCCTTGTCCTCGCGAGCGACGATCTCACGGAGTACAATCTCGACCGTGCCGTGGACCAAACCGTACTAGAGCGTTACGATCCTGAAAACGCGTTGGCGAAGGATATGGCCAAGATCCGGGTCGAGCGCATCGTCGTCCTCGGGTTAAACAAGACGCCAAAACGAGTGCTGAACGAGGGGGTGAATGTTGAATTCACATGGGAGGCGGGAGTGTCATCAGATGGGAGCAAGGAG
>JANWGL010007492.1:0-10993 GCA_025200755.1 Ceratobasidium sp. C01 | reverse complement strand
TGGGCACCACAGAGAAGGAGGGGAAGGGATGGAAGGGCGAGGAGCGGTGAGGTGAACACGACGGAGAAGTGGGAATTTATACCTGAGGGGTGATAAACAATTTCACATGAAGCCGCATCAGCAAAGTGGGTTTTCTATATAGAAAGTGGGATAGCTATATAGCGCTATATAGGAGCTGGGGTCCATCAGCAAAACGGGTTTTTTTCCGTGAGCGCTCATGAGAACCCCCGGTTCTCGTTATCGCTCGCTAACGTCTAGAGCACTCACGAGCGCGTGACTGCGGGCTCGCGTGACCTTCATGAGATTTTCTACTGGCACTCGTACGGCCTGGTGAGTAGACATACTGAGGCTCGCAAGCTCTCAAGAAAAGGTATATATGCGCCCATAAGTGCTCAAGATAGTCTGTATATGGGCTCATGAGTAGCCGGTCGGACGCTCGTAAGGGTTTGGTCACGCGCTCGTGGGTGCTCGCAAGCGCTCGTGAGCACCCAAGCATCAAACTAACAAAAATTAAATATAAGGTCAAAAACGAGATGTATTAAATGGAACTAGGGAACAACACATGAACGGAACTGATAAAGCTAGGAATACATGCACGCAGATAAATGATAGATCGGTCAGTTTAGATGCAGCGCACAAGGTGGTTCGGACACGTCTGCCGCGCCGCGTAGAAAACGCGCGAGTGAGAACGAATGCGAGAGAGACCGATCGCCTTACGCTCGATACAGCGTTGGCAAAAGGTTCACTCCGCTCGACGGGCGCAAGGACCTTTGCCGTGGCTGGAACTCGGTCGGCGGGCGGCGGTGTTCGACATGTCGATGGTGCGGGAGATGTCGAATTGGAGTGCGAGGGGGAGGGAGGCGTGGGGACCGAGGAAGGGTAGGAGTTGGCGTTGAAGGCCGCACTCGGCATCCTGGGCTCGGTGGTGGTGGGCACACGAGCGATAGGAGCGGGAGCAGCAGTAGGGGCGGTCGATGCGGTGCCGCACTCCTTTCCAACCACGCCCCCCAACCGGTTGGAGTAGGTGTCATCGTAGAGCACTTTCAACGCAATCATGAACGCGGAAATGTAGAGGCGGCGGTAGAGGAAGCCATGGGCCGCTGGGAACCAATTCTATGAGCGCGAGGGGGGGAAGAGCGTGCAAGGCGAGACTGAGAAGCGAAGGCGTGTTCGATGGAGGGCAACGCCTAGTTCGTGAAGGTGTCGTTACAGATCCAAGGCGGGGGAACCAGGAAGGCGGAAATATGATCGAGGGGGGAGGCGCGTTTGATGGAGACTGAAGGTAACAAGGTCGACCTAACTTTAGCACTTCGAGGGTTAGCAATTGCAGTGAATTGTCAAGATACGCGGTTGACGTACCGCAAGGACAGGAATAAGCCTTGGTCTAACGCTGAGCCTTAATACGTCGCCAGTGCTCGACAAGTAAGAACAGATAATAGTTGTAGTAGGTATTCAGGAAATGTCGTGGCACGACGTTAAGTAGGTCGAGGCCTCGGCGAAGCGTGACCTTCTCCTCGTCGATCGAATGGAGCTGAGGGGCGATGTGGCACGCGAGGGTAAACTCAGTTATCGGTATGACGGCCGAACGCCGAGTTTCATTCGAGCGCTTGTCGAGGGCGATTGACGGTAGACGGTGGGATGGCGATACGGTTGGGATAAAACGAGTGAATAGTTGAACGTATACGAATATCATGGGATAGGTGGCTTGCAGGTGTGCCGGTAGCGCAAAAATGGCGCGAACTCGTCCAGCCCGGTAGCCTATGGGTTAAATTAGCCATGGCACCAAGAGGGTGGTCGTAAGGAGAGAAAAAAATACGCACGTTGTAGCCCAAACTCGTCAGGCGAGTCCAGGAAAAGCGCAGTGTCGAATTTTGCTGCGCTCTGCTTCTCTGCAGGTCGGGCACGGATAAGATCACGTCGGGGGGGCTCCCCCGGCGCGAAGGGGAGCGGGCGATGGCGGAGAGAAAACCTGTGCCAGACGGGGAAAGAGTGGTGGTGGGAGATGATTCGGTCGTCGGCGTTAGTATTGGACCATGAGGCGAGGGCCGAATTGAGTTCCGAAATCAAATCGGTAGCACCATACCGCATGATCAAGTCCGCGCCGCTGACTCGTGTTCGGGTCGGCTTCGCGCTGATTGCAAGGACCGGGCTCGGGTAGTGGACGCCATTTGCATCCGAGGCTGTACCCTCCCACAACATGTACTCGCCTTCGCCGTCGCCGTCACCTTCGCCGTCGTCGTCGCCGTCACCCATGCCGCCACTCTCGCCATTGCCGCTGCGGCCCCCGTTGCCGTTGCCGTTACCGTTGCCTTCGCCTATCCCTTCGCCGTGATCGCCACTGAACCCTTCCGCGGCGCTCTCGCGATAAGCGCCCTGATCACCCTCTTCTCCCCCATCGACCTCGAGCTCGTCCTCATCCTCCTCATCGTCGTACTCGCTGCCATCGTCTTCGTCTTCATCGCCTGCATCCAGTGAACCGTAGAGTCCGTTCAGGTAAGCTCGATGGATTCGTATGGCATCCAGCCGCCGCAGGTAGTTAATCATCTGGGGAATAGGTCGCACCTTGTTCGATGCGCGGAAACCCTTCTTGACAAACTCGATGTGTAGGTGCTCCGGCGCCTCCGTGTTGAACCCGTCCGGTGAGCCTAGCTCGCGTGTGAAGTGCGCGTAGTGCGATAACATATGAATCTTCGGTATCTCGTCGAAATGCGCCATATCCTCGAACAACCCATAGTCGACAACCTCCTTCTTATGGGCGTGGAACTGCGATAGGGCGTGCTCCATCTCGCGGAGGTCGTCATCGGTTAACCTCGACGAATGCGCGTAGTACATGAAGTCCATCGCGGCTCGTACCAACTGAACGAAGTCAAGATCAAGTTCGCTCGCCACTATCGGTAAGAATTGTTTCATCAGTTCTTTGCTTTCGCGCCCCGTCCAGTTTTTCAGTTTGCTAACTCGCCGCGTAAAATGTCGCATTCCCTGGGCCTCTGGCGTCATCTCCACACACAGATCGAGGTCGCGCTTTCTCTTCCGCATAAGTGCCAAGACCCACTGAAAGACGTGCGTTTTGAAGAGGCCGTTGTGCAGCTGGTGCAGGAGATCGGGTACGATGCAGTTGTGCAAATTCACGTACGGTAAGCTGGCCCACCACGGCCACCACGGCCTGAGATGGAGCTGACTTAGCTTGCCTAGGTGCCGCCTATAAGTGAAGTACGACTGAATCGCCGCCAGGGTATCCTCGCGCTTGCGTAACGGTGCGCGCTTGCTGTAATCGCCTCGGCCTGCGTTCGGCGTCGTACAAACGGGGCAGTTATCCTGATTCGTGCACGCCATTTTGTTCTGCTCGGGCCAATCCGCCATAAGCGCCGCGACGATTGGGTAGACGTGACGACAACGGCCATCCGCACACCACATGTCAACCCCATCGACCCCCGCCTCTTTCAGCGGCCTCATCAAGATCTCCATCGCACGGTGGGCCAACTCGGCCTTCAGGCGTGTACGCTCCGTCTCTTTCTTCGTATGTTCGAATCGATCCATCGGTAAGTAGCCGAGTAAAACCATCGCTCCACTCCCCACCTTTCGGCGCACAGACTTGTCAATGTTCGCGATTGACATGTATACCGGATAGAACTCCTGGCCTCCTGGCAACCTGGAGATCGTAGTTGGATCAGACGCAAGTATAACCGGCGCCAACGTAGCGTAGCTCTTCCCGAGCGCCAGCTAAAGGTGAGTTAGCATATAGATATTGTTATCGCACGATTAACTAACCTGCATCCTCCACCACCAGTTCCCAGTCCACGTTTGACCATAACAGCGTGATTGACGTGAACCCGACGTCCAATGCCGCTCTGGCGCGTACCGCATCCGGTCCTCGTACATTCGATTTCCGATGAGGTCGCGAACAACATCGACAGGGTCCCTGCCATACATGTATTTGGTTCGCTCCTCGACGCCATCGTTAATCTTGAACTCGTGCGTCGTCCAACCTGGCCCATGTCGCAGGCGATCAATATCCTCGAGCATCTTCCCACAGTTCGTCCATGGTGTTCGTCCCTTGTACTAAAGCCGCAGTGAGTTCGTATTGAACTGAATCGAGTGTAAATGAATTAAAACTGACCAGTTTACTCTTCAGAAACCGCGTTCGATTACGGTTCGAAAGCCCAGTTGTCATTAATAACTCGGCCACCTCAAAATGGTCCGGATTCGCCAAAGTGCCACACCCCTTAAGGTATGATTTCGAGTCCTGCATGTATGCGTGCTCGTTATTGATTGGAGCACCGGCGGTTAGATCCGGGAACCGGTCGATAAACGGACCGTCATCCGGTAGACTCGGGAGGCGAGGAGCGGGTTCGGGGATTGAGTTATCAGTACCGCTGGTTGGCACGTCGGGCGCGGGCGTTGGAGGAGACAGAGCGGGCGACGGGTGGTCAGGTGCCCGAGCTGAATCGGCAGGTAAGTCGGGTTGGGTGGGGGTTGTTTGTTCGGTCCTGACGCCCTCCATAGCCTCCTCCGCGTCACGGTCCCACTCCGCCCTCTGCAACGCCGTCTGCTCCTCGATAGCCGACTGGTGGGCCTTTCGGCATACGGGACTGAGCGCAATATGTCGGTTCCGATCGCCGTCCGTTCGTAGAACGGTAGGACAGTAAAAGCACCGAAAGTCAAATTCGAATGGAGGCGGGCAGGTGCCGCCGCTCGGTCGTTCGCTAACTTCTGCCAAGGCCTGAGCACGACGCGCTGCTCGTAAAACAATGGAGGTCGTTCGAGGCATGCCAGTGTAGCGTGGGCAAACGCAACCGCAGGTACTCGAAGGCCTTGTGAACCACAAGAGTACGTTCATCGGTCCACCCTGATTGGTTCTGAACTAATCGATTTCATTGACCGTAGTATACTCACTCTGCCTTTACTTGACGCAGACATACTCGCAAATGCTCAAGTCTCTGCTTTGCGAGCATTGTACGTATTTGGTTATGTATCGCTTGATTTTAACTAATACTTTTATGTGTCTCCTTTTCCCCCCCTCTCCAATTCAGGAGTCACTCTTCTCGACGACCCAAACATTAGGATCACAAGATGTCGACTGAAAACGTCATTGAGCCGCAAAGGCCATTACGCCGAACGCCCCCTTCGTTTTGGCGACGCGCATGACCTCGATCAACCCGCCCGTTTTGGGTCGAATCAGTTTATATTCGTTTGTCATTATTGTGAGTGTTCCGTTTACCCGCTTTGCGCATGTTGGGCTCGACGTCGAGCTTTCACGCTTAATTTACTGCCTACCCACACCTCTCACGATCAATCGTGCTGTTTCAAATTTGCTTACCCACAACGTGATTAGATTCGGGGTGTCGTTGGCGATTTAACGCTTGTTGATCGTCTGGTTTGCGATTGCCCACCTTCTCTTGTTATCGTTAAACTTGTTTACGCCTGGGTGAGTGTGTCTTATCCCCTTAACCTTCAACGACTGACTGATGTTTGCGCTGTTTAGTCTAGGCTGACGAATCCCGAATCTTTCCAAATCCTACGCACCCCCTCACGTCGCCGAACGTAACGTCTCCATACTATTTTGCTCTCGGATATCTGCGCTCCACTACCCGCTCTCTTGGGCCGCGGACACGTTTGCACAACTCGCACAAACACCTTCGCCGCACTTCTACGAATACGGCTGGAGGAAGTTGGTCCACGCCATCGGATTTTCTTTGATTTCACGGCACATACTTGCACATGCTGTTGCGTACGAGCCCTCGAGTGCATGGTGTACCCGCGCCAATGATTGGAAGCGCTGGAGCCGGCATAGCGTGCGATCCTAGTCTTGCTGAGTCAGCAACGCCATTTCGGGTTTGCAATGGTCTCGATCATTGCCCGTCTCTTCGTACCACCTTGACTACTTGAGTCCACACGCAAACACTGGGTGTATGGGAAAGGTCCCTCGCTGCCGACTCCCTTCGGTCTTCCTCTCATACGTAGCATTATATCGCGCCCACTTGAACGAATCCTCTCTTCGTCCGATCGATCAACTGCTCGTCCTCCCACCACTCTCGCCCAACTCTTCGACCACTTCTCGGGTTCAAGTCCGTTTACCCGCCGGGAGTAGCTAGCCATCCTTGGTTTCCTCTCGATTTCTATCTCCCATGCCGCAAACCGTTTCCAACCTTGCGGCCGTACTTGTTTTTTCTTTCGAGTTCACCCCCATTAACGTTAGTTTCACCATCTAGGGACGCAGCACAACGGCCTCATCCTAACGATAGCAAATCATCATCCCGAGATTTTCGAAAGGTATGTGTTATTTACTCTAAGCTCGTTTTATTTCGACTTTCCCTTACTGACGGCAAGTCAAATGACCCAGGGGCCATACGTGCCGACCTCATCTCGCCAGCTCCAACGCTTCGTATCTAAGTTCTTCCAGATGTACGTGTTATTTTCTCCAAGTCCGTTGCGGCATATACTGCTATTTAGCCCAGGAGATGAACCGGAGGGGAAACTCGTCTCCGAATGCCCGCCAACAAAATCCAGGCCCTCCAAGCGCAGCTTGTGGCGATCACCAGCCTCGCCACTGCCGACCCTCTCGAACCAACGACAACTTCGTCGGTAAGTTGTCCCGATCGCGTCTGTTCTTCCCTTTCTAACGATTGTTATTTAGGGAGTCACACCAGGAAGAGCGCTTTACGATCCTCCTTCCCCATCTCGCTCCCTCACCCTCGAGCGCTCGCAGCGTCCACGTAAGACGACTATTCGTGGGCGTAATTATAGTATGTACCCTTAAAATATGAATACAACACCAATAACCGATCTTACGACTTAGCCGCGATTCGTGAGAAAAGTCAGACAATTTCCATCAAGAATCGCCGCACGAGGGCCCGCAAGGCCGCTGCTGCCTCCGCCTCCGCATCTGCTACTTCGTCCGCGCTAGTGACTGATGACGAAGGCAACGCGCAACCTAATTCCACACAAGGTAATTTGATTAATCTCTAGCGCCTCACTTTTCGGACTAACATTTTGTTGCTCGTGTGTTCGCAGCATCCGAAGGCATGGATATTGACACGGAAGGTCAACAGTCCACCGTCGACGGGTCCCTCCCCTCGGTTGTCTACGATACAGATGGCCTGGAGTACCACATCCCCCACGATTTACTCGTTAAGCAACTCAGCGAATTGGTCAATTACGACGTCAGCAACCTCTCGGCACAAGAGATGTTCAGCGTCATCGAAACGATTCGCTTCAATCAAGCGGCTGCCTTGGAGTTTGAGGACCAGTATCCTGCGGTAAGTGACATGTTTTATGTTTAGTACGCTATCTCTAATGAAATCCCAGATCGTCGCGGGACCTTCATCGTCCCTAGCCGCTGGTGGCGGCTTCCACCCCCAAACCGGTATAAATTCGCGTATTTTAACCTTATTGGGACTAATTACTCTCTTATTTAGGCGATACAACCATGGCAACTCGTGTCACGCCTTCGGTAACTTTGCTCCCATTTGTTCCCTCCCAGAAGCGCCCCCACCAAGACGTGGCAGAAAACACCGATACCGATCCCGAGTCCGATCCCGAAACTCAAATACGCCCGATACGACACCCGATTTCGGCTCTTCGTGGCCCGACCCCTGCACCACCTCGTCGCAAGCCCATTCCCGTACAGCCTCCTGCTTCCGCAACGCCGGCACTCCCCTCGCAGACCCAGACTCAGACCCAGACCCAGACCCAGACCCAACCTAGTCCTGAGCCGACTTCTTTGAGCCGCCAAACGTCTCTCGCCAACTCAAACCCTCGGTCATACGCAGGCCAGCGCTCGTTCGTTGGTTCTCAGCTACAGGCAGACAGCCACTCGGACTCGTCAAAAAATCCTCAGCCCATCACTCCGCTCCGCTCCATTTCATCCTTACCCCGCGGAGTCTCGCAGCGCGTCCCCTCCTCGCAAAGCAACGAGCGCTCTGTGACCCTGTCCCTGTCTCGCCTCCAGTCCCTGTCCCGTTCACGCAAACCCTCCGAGCCGATTTCCAACTCCCAGCCCACGGCCGACTTACGGCCGACAGCTAGCTCACATTCGCTCACGGGATCGTTGTCACACCATGGTCCCCAGCCCGTTAACAAATCGGCTCCTGCTCGCGGACGGCCCCAGCCCCCCACCCAACCCAACCGTAGTACCTATGCACAACGACTCGCTCAGCTAGTGCCACCGCGACCGTCGCAGACAAACACCCACCCACGGTCCACCTCGGCCACACAGCCCCAGCCAAGCAGTCGTACCCAGCCGGGCGTGCGTCCCCAATCCAACTCGCGTCCTAACTCTGGGTCTGGGTCTGGGTCTGGGTCCGGCGCACGGCGGCCCTTGCCCTCGTTAGCATCCCTCCAGCGCGATGCGCAAGCCCACGCTCGTGTGGATGTCGTCGCTAACGCTCAAGACCGACTCCGTGGACTCGTTGCTACAGTTATCGGTGACCAAGGGCCCGACATAGGCTACCCGCGTCCTAGGCCAGCTCAACGCCGGGCACCACCTGCTGCTTCGGCCCAACCCCAGTCCACGACAAATGTTATGCCAGATGACGAGGAGGTTCGTCAGGCGGTTGCGGCACGCGAGGCAGGCAAACGACACGTAAGTTTTTCTATTAATCGTCCGTTAATCAATCATTAAAACTAACATGCCAGCGCCGTCGTAAAAAAAAGCCGTTGACGACTGACTCTGAAGGCAACGAGCGCACCGCGATCACGATGGCGAAACTCGAGATGTTCGCTGTCGTGGTGGCGCACGGGCCGTACCAGAACCGAAGAACATATCTCGCCTGGGCGCCTATCGTCTTCGAGTTGGCCTGGTACAAGGACTTCCCCGACTTGCCGTTGGAGGTCCCGAATGAATCGGTCTATCACGTCGTAAGTTACGACCCTCACTACAAATACCTTTTATTGATGCTATATTATATCTAGATGGTCAATAACATTTCGACGCAGCGATGCGCGCTCAAGGATGGTGTGCGGAACGCTCTTGAGACAGAGCTGGGTTTCATTAAACCCGTTCAGACGCCCGAAGAGAAGGCGTATAACCTCCGCCTTTACGAGCTATACCACCCTAACGGGTTTCACTGTACGGTAAGTCCTCCCAATCCTACAAACGAGGCGACGGTTCACTTAATAAAGCCATTGCCTTAGGATTTTGAGCCCCGGCGTGGCCACTACGGCAGCACTGTAATGCATCGCTGTATCAGCGCCGTCCTTTTCAAAGGCCCGCACTCTATCGGCGTCCTCTTCCCCGAATACTTCACCCCTCTCTCCATCCACACTATCGCGTTCACGCTGGCACTCGTAAGCCGTCAATCAGATATACACGAGATTCAATGACTAACTACTGCATATAGATGCAATTTGGCGTTGAAGAATGGCGCACGGGTGACTGGGAGCCGGCTGATCTCAGCGCCGGACATATGCCCGAGAAGTATATCTGTCAGCTCGAGAGCCTCCAGAATTTCCGCTCGGTAGTCGGCGATTACTTCGTCGAATTATCCGATTCTTGGTACCAATACGGCTTGCAAGTTCCTTTTTAGTCCACTAATTGTATCCGCGCTGACTCTTTTATATAGGGCTTATTCTCGGGCTTATTCTAGTACTGAGCCGAAGTCTTACCAGGCTATCCTGCAGCCCGAAGAGTTCCTCGAAGACCACCACGCTCGACTGGCTGCTCGCGATACCGAGCGTAGCGCCCCAACCCACAACGACGCCAGCGGCAGCTCTCGGCACAACAACTCCGCACTGGATGCACAGGACGCACTGGACGCACTGGACGCACTGGACGACCAGGACGACCAGGACGACCAGGACGACCACGAGCGCGCCAACGGAGAGAACGACAACGACGCCGAACCTGATGGTCTACCCGATGACGCGCACAACGAACACCTCGACACCACTAACGGCAATCAGCCCACCCCTACGCGCAACACGTCCCCCGGTACTGCCCATGGTTCACAGCACGGCACTCACTCCTCCGCCGATCCTCGGGCGAATCATCCGGCATCCGGTGGCCAGGCCGATACGCAGGGGCGGTACACCACTTCTGCGAAGGGCAAAGGGCCCGCAACCGACGAGTCTGATTGAGAACTTGCCGCTCGTCCGTTGTGAGTTGTTTCGAACAAACATCTCGATTTTGTTGGTCTCACGCATCTATATCTAGCTCGTAATGTACCTTTCTCGGCTTGTTTTGTCTGTGATCTCGTTTGATTGGTCTTCCTGTACACCAGCGTGTGCGCACACGCGCGGTTGCACCTATGCCCACTGTTCTATTTTTGTCCTTGGTTGACTCACCGTTCTATGATTTCCAGCTCTTCGGGTCACACAACTTCACACACGTTTCTCTTCGGCCTCACCTTCACACCCTCCCCACTCAGCCTCCTGCTCGACCTCCCCACTTGGCGCTCTTTGTCTGACCATCTCCGAGCTCACGACACGAGTCTCGCGCGGTTTGCGCGCGAGTCTCGCGTTGTAAGTCTCGCGTTGTAAGTCTCACGTTTTGTATTCTTGGTCTGCCGAATCCCGGCTCTTTTATCAGTTCCCTTCTTTCCCCCCTAGTCCCTCGCGCTACACGTCGCGCGTCTCTGACTACTTCCTTTCCATACGGTTCGCTACCTCGCGCCACACATCGCGCGTCTCTAACTACGTCCTTCTCTCTCGGTTCGAGTTTTCCGCGTCTACATTCGCTTGACGCGACACCTTTATTTCATTGCGCCGCTGGTGTTGTTTTGTGTACGATTATGAATACTGAAATGAAGAATTGATTTGAAACAATATTACATGCAGTCCCGAGCCTCGGTCGTTCTTCCAACGTGCGCAGAATGTATCAAAATATCTAATTAGGCTATAATTACATAGACCCTAATTGCTAACCAATCAAAAGCTACATTAAGATCTTCTTACATTGTGTCAGCCAGCCCAACTATGTATGCTCGTTAAGCACTCGTGAACACCCCTACAAGTACTCGCGGCGCGCTCGTGAGCCGGAGTATTTGAGTTCGTTCGA